>JBDJHY010211639.1:0-11395 GCA_039654485.1 Withania somnifera | reverse complement strand
CTGATTTTTTACTATACCTATATTACTATTGTTGGTTACTTGGTATGAGATAATTATGGATCGAGATATTGTACCTTTTAAGAACTGAGGTACGACACATGTTTTGGCCTCGAGTACACAAACTCAACAACCCATGGACTTGAGATTATGGTATTGACATATGATTTTGGCTTGGGTGAGTGGCCAACATCCTGAGATACAGTGGATATGAGTTTGAGTTAGGCATGCTGGAGCTATGGGAGAGAGCTTATAGTCTTCCACCATGATTCGTGTCATTCCACACCGGTGAGGATGCTGGAGAAACGGTATATCGGGAAAGGAGAGTTTTACATATGAGATCTCCCATCGGGTCCATCTTGCTGAGCCATGAGCCATGAGCCATAAAGGGAGAATGCAATTTTTTATGGTTACTTATACACGTCACTACACCTATGTATTGCATACTTTTGCATTTGTTTTTTCCTTTTGAACCTAAGAGGGAGGCCACAAATTATGATTTTTTATGCCTATTAGTAGGTGGGGAATCAGGTAGGTTTTGTTTTCCTAGGTAGTCATCTTGTTTATATCTACTGGCAGGGTGAGGCTTTAGTAGTCTTTGCTTGCTATCTTAAATGCTTATCTTATTGCCTTGCTTACTGCTACTTTATTAGCTAGAACCGCCTTACCCTTGTTGATTCCTAGGTATTAAATGGTCTTGATTTAACTGGTTGCCAAGCTGGAGCTCCAAGTATGTGTTGCACTACTATCGTCCTGATCATTACTTTGATTTTCCTTAGATTTAGAACTAGTTATATGTTTCTTATGTATTGTTCCCCCTTAGCGAATACTTTACTAGCAAGCCTTATTTTACTCTCGTAGTTTACTATAATCTTGTTGTTATTGAGGTTCCATAGGTGGACCCGGTTTATACTCTCTATCTCCTACTTGAGGACTGTCTAACCTTCCTACTCATTAGACTATCCTTTAGCTCTTACTTCTGTTTATATTCCCATTATTACCCCGCCATTATTTTTGTTCTCGTTGTTACATTATTTGTACCCTATGCTCACCCAGTCGGCCTATGATTCCAATTGTGTACATGTTATTGACTATACCTATACTATACTGCTGCATCTTTTTGTGGTACAGGTTATAGTGTGGGTTATCATTGAGGACACAACTCATGTATTTTAGTTTTTAGGGGTTTCAGATATCACAGTATACTCATGGAATTCAGGCTTCCCTTATCCATTGGCAACAACTTCTACCTCCAGTTGCAGTTAGAGACAAATTTTGTTTTCATATTATAAAGAGTTTTTGTTCTCTGTCTTGTATTTAGATGCCTTCTGGTCTAATGATATAGGATCTTGGGGATAGTTGATGTTGTAACAATTATATTATGTCTTTTTTCTTCTCTTCCTCTTGTGATTTCCTACTATTGTGTTTTAGGGCTTCGTCCATCACTTGTAGCAATGGTTGGAGGGTTGAGGATTTTTTATTGGTATGACTTGATAGATTCCATCATGACCCATGTTTTTTGGTCATGACAAAGTGATATTAGAGCTTAGGTTCCCGGGTATCATTTGTATGGATGCAATTGTCTAGTAGAGCCTATAGATCGGTACATAGATGTATGTTTCCTACCTTTGGGAGGAGCTAGGATGCTTCTAGGAAATAATTACTTCTTGATTCCCATTTGTGCATTGGGTTGCTATCAGTTTCTTGGGATCTCAATTGACCTTACTTTTTTAGATGTCTAGGAAGAGGCCTATGGAGGGCGTTAGCGAGGTTTATTCTTGTGTTGCTAGAGATGTAATTCGGAGTCAGGGTCAGGGGAAATACATGGGTTATCATCCAGCACGAGGTGTGCACTTCATCATCTATAATATCCTAGGTTAGCACGAGCTCTAATAATTATTGCTATCTCACCAGATATACTAGGGTTGGACTGGGGATACCAATGGATATTTTGAGTATCCATTAGAGGTCTTTTTCCATTCAGAACTATACAGATAGATTTCACAAGATGGTTAGGTGTACCCCCATACTTTTTTCACACTGAGCATGACAGAGTTTAGAGTTATCAGAGGGTTTGTCTTGCCACTCCATGCATCATCATAACACCTGATAGCAGCTGGGTTTACTCTTTTTCTTGTGGGTTAGGTATTGGCTCTAGAAAAGGTTTGCTATGATAGCTATGGGGTTGACAGTCTGGAAGTTTATCGACGGGCGAAGGTGGGTAGTGTCCCACATGGACAGGGCCATGGGGTTTTTTTATTAGTCTTTCCTAGGGGAAATAAGTGAGTGGGTTGATTTATTTATGGAGAGTTCGGTCACTACTCAAGGGATTTTCCTCATGAGGATATAGTTACAGCCCCTCCTCAGTAGGGGATTGGTTTCTCATGGTAGGGTAGCTTGGGGAAAGGTCAGGTTCACTTCGGGTTGCGCTTGGATTCTCAGATTAAGGGTGATTGTGGAGGAGTACCTAGTAGGCGTGTTAGGAGTAGGGCCTTGGAGGGATATTTTGAGTGTGGTGTTTAGGGAAATTATTCTAGGGACTTCCTCAGTAAGGTACTATACTATCAATATTAGTTACTTCTTTACCTCATAGGGAAGTCAGGCAGAATGTGGGTCATAGTGGTGTGTGTTTTCTTGTGGAGGGGTTGAGTCTTGGGCTATAGGGTGCCCCAATTATGAAGTTTATAGGAAGTTTGGTTAGTAGATTCTTCTGGTACCTTTTTTCCACTAATCAACAATGATGCATAGGTCGTTAAGGGTTGCTCCTAGGATCTTTCAGGTGAGTTCCTATAGAGTTATGATTTTGGTACTATCTCTTTGTCTTGTCTTATTTTTTTTGTTTGAGTGGTATAGTGTTTTGCAAAACCACACCCTCCCATAGTACTGCATATTATGGTTTTATTTCTTAGACCTTTGTGGTCTACCTGTGTGTGGTTTCTTATTTTTCACCTAGTTTGTATCTCCTTTCAATTATCTAGAATCCTATTGTATATTGCTTTTTGTATCAATATTATTAGCCTTGTTTTGCTGGTTGCTGGGTGTGTGTCGTGTATACATTGAGGGAGGTTTATTTTAGTGGTGGATGTTAGAGGTTATTATGCATGATGGTTAGACTGGTTATAGGTGCTGATGATGGTTCTAAGCTATTTGGTTCTGTGTGTGGAAGTGTTCCAGAAATAGACTGCTTGCCCTACTTTTATGCTGTTTCAAACTATTGTTCCACGACCATTACCATCGCCATAACCACATATCCTGGGGTAAGTGATAGGGGTATATCTTGTTTGCGGTCCTGAGGTTTTCTTCCTCAGAGTCACTCTTTAACGCTTTGTGTTTCACATCTTCCTTTGTTTTTGTCGATGGTGCCAAGAGGTTTTCGGGTATTTATCTTGGAATTATCTAGTTTCTTTACCCTGGTTGTAGTTTGTTTTTCCATCCATCCTGGATGTTATTCTCTGGGTACGAGCATAAGTAACCTATGTGATAAGTGACTCATCCCCCCTCTGATCGTTCGTTGTTTCTAATGGCCCATTTTTCATAGCCTAGTTCCTTCCATATCTTATGCATTTTATTGCTTTCTCATTCCTTATATTCCTTGGACCATATCATTTTAGGGAATCGATCCCGTGCGTGTGATGATATAGTTATCTTGGAGAATGGTTGTGTCCTTTTTAATGGTGGATTGGGTATTTGGAGCCTATATAGATGCTTCCTTTGTTAGGTTGACACTGTGAGTTCAATTGGTTGAGGGTGCCCATGTAGGCCTTAGAGTATCTTGTAGTGTGGTAGTTGGCTTGGTGTTTTTTAAATGGTGTTTTAGATGGGGGCCCTAACCGTCCTTAGTGGTTTTGAATATATATCTTGGAGTTTCACATCGGAAATGTAGATCAAAAGGTGGGGTTATATTAGTGCCGGGAGATAGAGTTTATTGGAGTTCTGTTGTTCTAGATTTCTTGTAATTTCTGCCAGTTAAGAGTTAGAGTTCTTTTGAGGTCTGGTGATGAGTATGTATTTAAGGAGAATAAGTTTGTGTTTGGGAGTATTAGGTTGGATGATGAGTGCTCCTTTGGGTTAATTAGGTTGTTGGACTTGGGTTTTTCCTGTTGTGCAGCAAACTTGGGTTTTAGCAATCTGTTCTATAGGTTGTGAGCTAGCACGAACAGTTATAGTGATATTTGAGGTATCATGGTTGGAGTAGAGGTTGTGGTTATTTATTAGGATTGGTGATGACGTGGATACTAAGGTAGTGTTCAGTAAGGTATTGAGTTTTGATTAGTTGGCTTACTCTGTTCAGAGAGGTTCAGCCTGGTCCTCAGTTATGGCTTTGTTATAGTGTATGAGATGCTGTAGTTATTTCGGAGTTTGATTCTTGGTTTTGGTCGTGATAGGATGGAAAAGTGGTTGTATCCACCACCTGGAGTTTGGGTAGCCTATGTTACTCGAGGTCCTCGGCAGTTTTAAGTTTTTCTTAGTGACACCTTGTCATTCAAATCATTCTTCAGACTTCTATCCCTCCATGGTTTTGTGCCTTGTCTTCATCTTTAATATGAGGGTGAGTTGGTTCAGCTTGATATAGATTAGCAACGAAGATGCAATTTGTGGCTCTTTTTATGGAGTTTCTTGTTAGCCGAGGCCTTGAGGGTTCTGATGGAAAGGTTTCTGGGACATGCATTGTCCAATTGGATAGGTTACCTGAGGTATGCGAGCCCAATACGCCTTCATCAGTTCGATCCTTCAGTTACTACTCCTTCCTTGACTTTCGAGGACAAAAATCCTTTTAATAGTGGATGTTGTAATTACCCTTCTGGACCATTATTGCATCTTTGCATAACTTTAGTGTTTAGAGATTTCTAATACCTTCCCTAGGTCATTTATGACTTCTAAGAATGGTAGTTTGGTTCCCTGGAAATTTTGTTGCTAATTGTCTCAGTTTCCCTCTTTTGAAGTTGTAATGACCTATTTTTTCATTTACTTGACTTTTAGCTTTTTTTTGTGTTTATGTAGCTTCCCTAAGTCGTTACTACTTTCTAGGATCGTTAGTTTGGTTCCCTGGAAAGTCTATAGCATGTTATCTCATTTTCCTTGTATTGGAGGCTTAACCGTAAAATAGTGGAACTTGAGAGTGAATTCTTAGTAAACGTGCTCGAAATCAGATTCTGACATATCTATTAGCTCTAGAATGCTGACTTTTTTCTAAATGGACCTTAAGTTTATTCCCTGGGTGTTAATTTTGAGTTTGAGCGATTTTATGGAAATTCAGTTCAGCCAAAGGTTGTTTTCGAGCTAGGGTGGTCTTTTTGTGATCCGAGCGTTAGATTAGGATTTAGATAACTCCATCATCTCAGAATAGGTGATTTTAGGCTAGTTTGATCCTTAGTTTGCTACCTTAAATGTCCGGGATCAGTTTAGGATCTTTTGTGGAAAGTTGAAAAATTTCTACTTTTGGTTAATTTTGGTTTTGATATGAAAACAACCTCCAATGGTTGTCTGACCAATTTCATTGAGTTCGGAATGTGTTTTGCACTTAAAAAGCATAATTGGTTTGTTGCTGTTGGACTCCATGTTGATTTCGTGCATTCATCTAGGAGTTCTACTGTTGTAGATTTTTTTGCAGATTCCAAGTACCAAGTGCGATTGCGCTCCCCTTGTGCAGTCGCAGTAAATCTCTTTTTCCTTGATTTGGTGCAATCGGCTCCCTAGACCCCAATTATGATAAATTCTCAGCATTTTCCTTTTAGAGCAATTGCTCTACATAGGTGCGATTGTGCCATTTCAACCAATCCTTTAGTAAATCAAGAGATCTCTTATGTAAAACTCAAATCCTTCTAATAAAACACATCCTGCAAACTCTTATGATCAGTGAAGACATCTAAACTCACCCTATAGAAGTAGTCTCTCCACAACTTCAAAGAAAAAACCATAGCTACAATCTCAAGATTAAGGGTAAGATAATTCTTCTCATGAACCTTAAACTATCTAGACGCATAAGCTACGACCAAAAGACTTGACCACAAAATGAAAGTGGTCATAAGGAGTACAAAAAGTTGTCTCTAAAGTATCTGTCTCTCTAACCTTAAGCTGATGATAAATGGAACGAAGATGATTCTTAGAAAATCAGTAGCACCTTACAACTGATCAAACAAGTCATCAATCCTTGAAGGGGGATACTTATTCTTCATTATGAATTTTTTTTATTGATGGTAATCATGCATATTCATAGGGAACCCTTTTTCTTACACAAGAAAAAAAATGAGAGCACCCGAAGGAGACACACTCAGACGAATAAGCCCCTTGTCTAAAAGATTGGCAAATTGGTCCCTCAACTCTTTAAGATCATCTAGTTAAATCCTACATGTCTGAATAGAAATAGGCTAAGTTCCTGGAACGAGATCTGTACCGAAGTGTATCTCTCTATCTGGAGGGACTCTAGGTAAATCCTCAAGAAACATATCCAGAACCTCTCAAACTACAGAGACAAACTAGATATCTGTAGTTTTGGACTCAAAGTCCTGAACTCAAACCAAATGATAAATACACCCCTTATAAATAATCTTTCTGGTCTCCAAATAGGAAATGAACCTACCCTTAGGAAATATTCTACTCCCCTCCCACTAAACAACATGTATATCATATAGAAGAAATAATCAATTCTAGTCCTATAGTTAACAACAACATGACATGAATAGACCAAATCCATTCCTAGAATAATATCCAAGTCTACCATATCTAACTCATACAAATCAGCAGGAAGAACCATTCCTAGAATAGAAATGATACATCTACAGTAAACTCTTTCGCCTAGAATAGGATCACCAAAAGGTGCAGAAATAGTGAATGACTAAAATAAAACACCAGGATTTAAACAAAATTTTCTATAAACATTCGGGGATACAAAAGAAAAAGTATATTTAGGGTCTAAAAATGCATATACATCCACTTTATTAACTCTCAATATACCTATCAGTATGACTAGTCTTCTACCTCTTACTTTGTTGAATCTCTCTATAAATAGCCTTATCCTTAGCTAAATGCAACAAATGCACCATAATTCTAGAAATTTCCATGTAAGTGCTCAACATAACTTCCCTCCCTACCTTGATCAAGAGAGGAGAAAGACCAGACACGAACGTATCTATCCTGGTATGCATATCAACAATCTCCAAGGATCATACCTCAATAACTTAGTGAACTTTATATTGTACTCGGTCACAAACATGGAGCCCTTCTCCAAACTATGAACCTCATGAACCCTTTCTTTCCTCTTCTCTCTTATAAATAATCGACCCATAAATATCGTCTTAAACTTCTCCCATGATGGTCGAAAATCTCCAACTCCTATGTGCTTCCTCCACAAATCACCCAAAAACCTGACAACATCCTTAAACTGAATAGTTGCCAAGTCAACCCTATAGATATTAGGAACTCTTATCATATCAAAAATTTCATGAACCTCCTCAATAAAGTTCTCTGGATCATCCACAGTCCTTGAACCATAAAACCCCGGAGGACTCAACCTTAAGAACTCCCTAACCCTCACAACTCTAACATCAAGGGAAACTTGCTGAACCAAGGGAACTTGAACTTGATGCTGAGCCTATGCCATCACTTTCTGAGCAATCATATGCATTATGTTTGCGTAGCTCTATGGTGGTGATATCTCTTGGTGGCTGTGGTGGCTTTGGAGATGGTGGAGCCTGGTTTTGCTAGTTGTGGTTCTCACCCTGGTGAGATTATTATCATGGTGGCATGATTTGAAATGTGTAAATCACGAGTCAGAAAAAGGAAATATCTCAAGGTCAAACTCCAAACCATGAAATAGGGCATCAATAACTGGAAACTTTTCCTACGTTGTATCCTCCCAATCGTAGATGTGCTACAGTCACACACATAATTGAGATTTTACCAAATGATTGATTTCAGATTTAACCTAGGACTCTATGAACCTTTTACTCTAATAAAAAGCATTCCACGAGTCGAGCTCACCCCCAAGGTGGGACCGACATCCTTCACCACTAAGTTTCCCTATCAGCCTCAGAAAAACCACTTGGATCATGCATATATCTACTCTTATCACTCAACATAAGCAATAAAAATAATATTAGAAGTGTAATAGGCTGCTTATAAAAATCAATAATGAGTCTCAATAAAAATATAGATAAACTCAAGTCTTAAAACCATACATCTATATTTGGAAGTTTCTACTAGCTAAATAATGGACTACTAGCATAAGAGTTTACTAGCTAGTCTCTAATAAATGACAAAAATAAGTAATAAGGCTAAAGTCCAAGTTCTAGAAAAGATAAATAAAATAACTTTATAGCTTTCCCTCGAATCAAGTGGGGACTCACCAATCTTCTAATCTTTTAGGGATGTAAGTAGTGTTGATCTCGAACATCCTGATGGTTGGAAACATCTGCATGGGGTTAAACACATGAAACAAGAGTAGAATCATCACATAAACCATGTACTAAGTATATGAGTAGGTACAAAAAAGGCTGTACAATGTAGTGATAAGTGTCATGCAATGTATGACAATAAATCTCAACTTCAGCTCTAACTCAAATAATAAATTTAACAGTTTTATAATGAAAGTGGTTAAAAGACCATATGTCAAGTAAGCTCAAAACAACTTACGTCATAAGTTTTTAAGAAAAGAAAAAGACTTAGTTATAAATAAGCTTTAACTTTCTTCCTTTCAAAACATTAAATTTTAGCTTCTCTTTGGGAGTTTCTATAATCAACATACCTCAAGGCTTAAAATGATGACTCAACATATTACCCAAAGTGTAGGGGCTCCTAACCTTGCCAAAGGGAAAGACAACTCTTTCTAATGAATCAAACTAGACTACAGGTACACTCAAAGGGAAAAAATAATAATAATTCCTAGGTTAGGCTACGCAGATTTGGCAATAAGAGCTTCTTCTTAGGGCCTCTATCTACCCTCGATGCTAATACTGTCTCTTTCGCTCTTCTTGACTAATGGACACCCTATTCTGAACCATGATAAGATTCCACCCATGGGGTTTGAATTGAGAAATTTCAAAAAACAAAAATGAAATACGAAGATATATGAATTCTTCGAATTCATGAAAATACAAAGAATTCGGATCAATCAAGCAATGAATACCCATAGTAGAAAAAACTCAATGATTGACTAAGTAAAATAGTTTAAAAGCAATTAGAAGATACACCCACTCCTAATCACTCCCGTTACCATTAGTCAATAGATACACCCACAGACAAGTACTAGCCATTAAACTATGATAAGGACCTAATTTTGGAGTCCACTCAATAACACTATAACTATGATAATCTAATCCTTAAAAAACAATATTCTCAATTCAACAAAGTCTACCAATCAAATTGGAAGACTAGACATATATAGTGCATTATTACAGTTAGTCCCAAAAGTGACTCATAATGTAAAATTAGCCCCCATACTTTTGGGCCTCTTCATTTCAAGCTCTAAATGACTTCCAAATATTTCCAAGATATTCTCAACAACCAGGTTTGCTTATGTTGACCTTTGATTATGTCCTTGGGAGCTATATTTTGCACCTTTGTGTTAATCATAACGCGAATTCCCTTTCTAGAATGCATGGTGCTTCTAATATATATCATCGTCCCTTTCTTGGAAAGGATTCATCCTAGATCCAAGGTAGTACCTATAAGAAAAATCACCAAACAAAACCAAACATTGCTCATAGAATAAGGGTTAGGACAAGGGTTAGTATGCATAAGCTCAAAGATAAGACAATCCAAGTTAATGGACAACTAACAATTCAAAATCAATTGATGCATACATTGGATATGGTGTAAAATTTATAGAAGTACCATTATATTGGAGTACGGAAATCAATCAAATCAAACAAAATTATACCACTATAGAAAGATAAAATATATGCATGAACAAGATTGTACACAATGAAATAACACCAATGACCAAGAAGTGTCCCATCATAGGTAACAAACAAATGGAATGTAGTAACATCATTTGGGCACAAACCACTCACCTCATTTTAGACAAACAAGAACATACCTCTATGGAATAAATTCCAACTATATGCAAGATTAATGATAAATGACAAGAGGTAGCAAGAGTAATCAACAATTATGCCATCAAAAGAGATTGAAATCACAAATGATATCATAACTTATGGGTACTCACCATACTCATCAATTGCATACAATATAGATATAACATTAACCATAATGTCATTGTATCTAAAAAGATAGTAGAGCGGTCTATGAACTCAAAACCATTCATCGAGAACTCACATCTAAAACCACTAAGTAGCTACAAATAGCTACCTAATTAGATCAACTCAAACACAACACATGAGTAAAAATATAAGGACCTTTAAGAATTTGACAATTTCTCTTCCTCCTAATTTCCTTTAAAAACAAATCACACAAAAGGTACTTACTAATTGAAGGTTAGGTTCCTACATTCAAGAGGATCAAACAAAATCCTAGAACCATCCCCAAAAAATTGGGTCCCCTTCATTCACATCATCAATAAAGTCCTCATGAGTCCATCCAACTAACTCAATTTACCCAACTAAAGAAGTGTGACAAGGAGTGATACACAAGAAATGAGGCACAAGAATGACCGGTGGACTCTTATCATAATAAAAGAATTGGGATGCATAATTTTTCTACCAATAGAAATCACAACAACGTTATTCAAAACAAAATTAGGGAAGGCATCACAAGAATGGGACGAAAACAAGGATCATTCAACATTAAATAAGATTACACCACTAAGAAAATCTCAAAATGCTTCCAATGAACACTTATAGTAGGAAATGGGAACATATCTCTATTAGGAAGCCTTCTATTAGATCCATATACTTTCATGCTTTTCTCATAAGTTCTTTCATCCATTATCATCATTATGGACCTTGAGGTTTGGTCCACTTCTTACTCTATAGGAGATACCTCGGTAGGTGAGTGTTCATTTCAATCTTGTGCTTAGATGATCCACCCCTTTAAAGTAAAGGTCCTTTAACTTATGAAGGTTTTTCCTCATAACGTAGAGTTGAATTTCCTTCAACATCTCCAAGTTTGCAATCCAAGGCCAAGAATTAATAAATTGAAATCTCATCTTTGTGAGGGACTTCGTTTGAGTCCTCTTGGGAATTTTTTCATAATGTGCACCTGCAAAAGGGAAAATAAGATACTAGGAAAAATGTTAGCATCATGGTTAGCAAGTGACAAATTCTCCTTTTAGAAAACTCCCACTTTGATGTGTTTCTTGCGCTCTTGAGTTAGACAACTCCTTGGCTCATTATTTACACACAAGTTCTCCCCATATTGAGATAAGCCTATCTCCTTTTATAGTCTCAACTCTTCACCAAGCTTCTTCTCCATTTGTTCTTTCTCTAGTGTCTTCCTGAAA
>JBDJHY010211619.1:0-11396 GCA_039654485.1 Withania somnifera | reverse complement strand
TAAGTACTTGTTGACCAAAGTCAACTTTCCTTCAAGATGTGCTCAGAATTAAATCCGATAGTTCTGTTAGATCCAAAATTCCAAACAAAGTAAAGTTTGACCTTAAGTTTGTGTTTCAAAGTTTTTTTGCAATTTATGCCAACTTTTGGATTTTAGTTAAGTTTAAGGCCTTAAGTGGAGCTTGGGTGGTGTTTTGGTGTTCAGAGTGTCTGATATGAGTTCTATCACCTACATCAGCTCCAAAATGGTGTATTAAGGCTATTTAGACCCTTCGTACGCTTGTTAAGGTGTTCGTGCTCTATTTGAGTTGTTATGTGGGTAGTTAGAAATTTCTTAGTTTTGGCTAAGTCTTGGTTGGGGGTAAATTTCGGTCAAATGACCTCCGATGTCAATTTCATCAATTTTGCTAAGTCTCGAATATGTTTTTCACATAAAATACATATTTGATTTGTCATTGGACTATGTTTCATTTTTGAAACTTAAGAGGAAATTCAGAATAATTACTTTTCCCCTTCTACAGCTTTGACCAATTTATCGGTCAAAATGTCGATTTATTGACCATGATCGATAAACTGGCACCCCTGAATAGTGATAATTACTGATTTATTAGCCAATTGACCAATTTATCGACACTTGCCAATTTATCGGTTAATTGGTTTGATAAATCAGACCAACCGATTTTAGTTGTAATGAACCTCACAGTAATTTATGGTAAATACATGATGGTTTGCACTCTAAAGTGTTTAACTAGTTATCCTAAGTCATTTATGTCTTTCAGGGACTGGTAGTTTGGATATCTGGCAGCTCAGTTGAGAGTTATCTCAAATTGCCTGTTTTAAAGCCTAAAACTAGGTTCTCGTTGACCAAAGTCAACTTTTCTTGAAGATGTTCTCAAAATTAATTTTGATAGTCTCTTTAGCTCGAGAATGCCAAATAAAGTCAAGATTTACCATAATTTTGTATTTCGGAATTTTCATTTGCAATTTATGTCAATTTGTTGATTTTTGCTACGTTGAAGCCCTAAAGTGGAGCTTGGTTGGTGTTTTGGTATTTGGAGAGTCGGATCAGAATTCGAACACTTCCATCAACTTTGTTATGGTGAACTTAGCTAGTTTTACCCTTGGTATGCTTCCCAAGGTGTTCGTGCTCTATTTGAGTTATTATGTGGAAAGTTTGAAATTTCTTAGTTTTGGCTAAGTCTTGGTTGGGGATCAATTTCGCTCAAACAACCTTTGATGTCAATTTAGTCAATTTCATTGAGTCTGAAATGTTTTTTTTACAAAAATTCCAAGCGACATGATTCCTCCTTTAGAAGCTAAAGTTTAATAATCGAAGTCTTCTTTAGGTGCAGTCAAAGATATCGAAATGAGATCTATACATCTCGATTGAAAAAGAATCAAGAGAAAAAGAAAGAATCAGAATTGGTTTATAGGTTTCTCAAAACAAACGAAAATAAAAAGATTACTGATCTCCCCATGAAAAGTATCACGACCTAAAGAGAAGAAAGGGGAGATTGTATATTGATAACAAAAAATGGCAACCTGCACGCACAAATTATCTATCTAATTAATGGACTAGCTTCACTAAGACTCATTCGATCTTCTATAGCTACTTTCGGACCATTCAATTCATTATCTTCTTCTTAACCTCTCCTCACTCATTGAACTGGGTTACTGAACTGCACTTTCTCGGAATCCCATTTCAGAAAGTCAGCAAAAGAAAAGGAAGGAAAATCCATTGACCGACCCCATCATCTCCACCCTATAGGAATTACTAGACACTAAGATGACTAGTGTAGTCCTTCCCCCATCGAAGAGCCAAGTATCCAGGGCTGAACACATAATCACAGTTTTATCAAGATGTGTGGCATCATTTATCTAGATATATTCTATTACCAGTTGACATCATTTTGGAAAACTTTAGGTGGCGAAGAGCTGATATCGAGGTGCCAAACATTATTGTCGATGTTAGCTCTTGGGGAAGATTAGCCTGTTATCCCTAGAGTAACTTTTATTTGTCGAGCGACGACCCTTCCACTCGACACCTTGGTAAAATACATATTTGGTTTGTCAAAATTAGACTCCATTTCATTTCCGAAGCCTCGGTGGAAAATCAACATAGTTGCTATTTTTCTAGTGAAGCTTTGTCCAATTTATTGGTCAAAGTGCCAATTTATAGACCATGAACAATAAATCGGACAAGTCAGTTGTAAAATTGGTTGGTCTGATTTATGGAACAATTAACCAATAAGTCGGTAGGTGCCAATAATCAATCAATTGGACGATAAATTAGTACCTGTCACTGTTAGGGGTGCCGATCTATCAGTACTTTTGGTCAGATAAATCAGTACCCCAGGCTTTTTTATAAATTTTTCACCCATTTTGGGGGTATTATTTTGCACCTTTTTCCCTTGTTTTCTCTCGAAATAAATTGTGTGATATGACTATGAAATTCCACCAAAATTCATAAAAAGTTTCTTGAAGATTGTGTGCATCGTCTCTAACTTCGTTAAGTGATTTCATCCATTAAATTTCATTAAAATAAGAGTTCCTCCTCCATTAATGCCCTATTCATGAATATGTGATTCCTTCAATTATATCTGAAGTTTTGTAGTAATTCCTTTCTCGTTAGGGTTATTATTCATCATAGTAACATTTCTTTTTCTAAATTGGATGTACAAGTTCATAAAAGTCCAATCTTTATCCCTTTTTAAATTTAATTTTCTCTGGGTTATTCAAGGGTCTTCCCTTAACTCGAATTGTGCTTAATTTTGGAGCACATGTTCCTAGTAATGTTGGGAACACCGTAGGGAATTGTCATTATATGATTATACACTTTTATATACTTGTTGATGTGTTGTGCATTAATGACATAAGAGGTTGGGCCAATGGCTCCGATGAGAGTGTATTGGGGTTTGGTCAGTATCAGCACTTGAGTATTGAACCATGATGGCTAGAGAATGATTTTAGTAATAAAGATGGATAATGACATAAATCAATTAATGGTAATATTCTAATAATAACATAAGTAATAACCTTTTTGATGGTTTTTAGACTCGACATTGTATTGAGCACCCCGTAATTCTATTTTTACTTGTTTTAATCCAGGCTTTGTATCATGAAACTGGGAAATATCATTTGACTAATACATGTTGGGACTTGATCCCTACTTTGTTCGGCAGTTAGTACAGCCGCTTGCACTTGATTCTATCATCATACGATAATGAGTACAATTTTTTGACACTTATCACATTTGACAGTTATGGAGACATTGATGATACAGTTCCCTTGAGGAATTCTATTATACTATGATATAAAGGCGTGGAACGCCATGACTCTATGAGTACATCTAGATGATACTATTGATATGAGGCACGATATGCTAGATTTTGAGACCTTTGAGGTATGATATGGGATGTGAGGTTATGAGAACGTTTGAGATCATATATGGTGACATACCTCCATGGACCTTGCCTCTAGGCTTTTAAGAGACATGGAGGGGGTGTATAGAATTGAGGAGAGATATACCTGAAATATTTAGGTTAGCCTTCCATGGGTTCTACCTGCTGGACCTACGGGCACCAGAGGAGAAACATATGTAGGATTGGTTACTTCATATGATTGTATTTACTTTTTTACACTTTTTTTCTTCAACGTACCCCTGGTAGTATGGTGATTCCTATAGGTGAGTGCGTTTTTGTGTACGCTACACTTCTATCTAGGGGACTTGACAACATTTATATGCATTACTTTAGTATTATTATTACTGCATAGTTGTTATTATTGGTTACTTGACAACATTTATATACATTACTTTAGTATTATTATTACTGCATAGTTGTTATTACTGGTTACTTGATACTTAATCTTATGTGGGATATTGTGCCGTATAGTATTATTCCGTCATTTATCCTTTACTTGAGGTTACTAGTATAGCGTCCTTGTTCTCCTCCTGTCCTCTATTAACTCATGTTTATTGTATTATTATTCACATGTACTGTTGCATGGATTTCGGGAATGTTTTCCTTCATTTCATGAAATCCTGTTATATGATTAGCTAACAATACATGTCTACTTGTACTTGATTCTTATTTGAGTAACTAGCTTCCCTTGTTGAACTATTTTCTTCTATGACCCTATTTATTATATTTTCTTATTTACTGTGTTTATTATTCTTATATGCCTAGTGTACCCTTGAAGTCTCTGGGTATGGGTTGCTTTGGTAGCTTGTACTCATACTACTGTTGCACATGTACAGATCTTAGTACAGGTGCCCGACTGTGATTACAGATCACTATTCGTTTAGATTATATTCTACTTTAGAGATTCAGGGTAAACTTGCATTCGGCTTTTCCTGCTTCTCTTCAGTATTAGTATATCTATTTCATCTCCATTTATTTTCAAAGATACAGCTATATTAGACATTTTAATTCTATGTTCTGTACTTAGTGGTTCGTAATACACTGATATCGGGTTTTGGACATTTATTTCTTATTCTCTTTACTTCCACACTTATTAATCTGCTATTATTTACACTTGTGTTTTCTGTATTTGCTATTGTAGTTCTCTGCTTCGGCTTCAGACTATGGGGTTGCTGCTCTTACTAGTGGTATAGTAGGTGCCATAATGATCCAAGAAATCAAGTCATAATAAATTGGTATTATAGCTTAGGTTTATCGACGTAAGTCTACAGAAACAATGTCTAATAGAGACTTTTGGATCGACACTTAGACATCCGTTGCTTATATTTAGGAGGCTATAGTGACTTTTAGGAAAATTGACTCTTTCTTTTAAATCCTGTATTATGCGTACATCCTTGATGGTTTCTTGAAATTCTCACTCATTTACATCACCCTTTAGCAGATGCCTCACACATGTTCATCGGCAGTCAAGAAGAAAGCTAGCACCTATAGAAGTGCCTACTCCCACCACTACTTCGAATATTCCTCCAGTGCTTGTAGCCCCTATTGCAGCACAGCAGCAACACCTATTCCAGCACCTGCTGCAGCACCTTCTCCTGACATTCATAGCATATTGTGGCAACTACTTAGTGCTTATGGTGATCCTCCTACTGAAGGGACACAACCATCAATCCCAGTATCACAGCCTATAGTTATAGTCCCTTTAGTGTAGCCGTTCCACCTTTTATTTTGGCAAAGATTGCTATACCTGTTCAGGTTATGCTAGTGCCAACCATTTCTCATGTTATTTGGCAACAATCATTTATGACATACTCGGAGCAGAAGCACCTGACTACATTTCGAAGGTTGGATCCCCCTATATTCATTGGATTTCTAAGGGAGGATGCCCATGATTTCATCACTGAATGTGAAGAGAGATTGACTACTATGGGTGTGTTACAGACCCACGGTGTAGCCTTTATTACATATCAGATATGTGGTATGGCTAAATAGTGGTAGATAGCGTTCATGGTTTGTAGACCAGTAGGTTCACCCCAGCTGACTTGGGATGAGTTTTTTGAGGTTTTCATGAGAAAGTTTGTATCCAGGGTTGAGCGAGAGTGCTTGAGAGAGAAGTTCAGAAAGTTTGAGCATAGAGCGGTGTATGTAGCTGAGTGTGAGGCTAGGTTTCATTAGCTTTCAGTGGATGGTGTCGAGTTCATGCCTATAGAGGTAAAGAGGGTCTGCTGATTTACATATGGGTTGAGAGATAGGCCCCTGAGGCAGTAGCATTGCTGGTATCTGATGGTGATCTATTCCAAGCAGTGGTTTATCATTCTAATTCTATGGAATCCCTTTATCATGAGTCCTGACTTGCAACGAGGAGAGGCAACGACATCAATGTGGTTATAGTAGGTCTCTTTATGTGTTATGAGGTCATTTTTATTAAGCATAGGGATAGCTTAGTAGGCTAGTATAAACGTCATTGTAGGTTTCATCTCCACCTCTTGAATATTATTCTCAAGGAGCTAGATCATCACATCAGGGTGGTCAGATGGCTTCTGCTAGAGGATCCCGACAGAGTGGGCCATATGGACCATGTTATGAGTATGGCGTTATGTGCTATTATTCTAGAGCTTGTCCACATAGGGGCATTACTCATCCTGTTCCTAAGTCTACACAACCATTAAGATCAGTTCCTCGGCCGACTAGAGGTAGGGCATAGAGTGGTTATAGAGGTGGTGGCCATCATGGTAGGGACAGTGATCAAAAGTTATATAATGTTCCTACACAACCTGAGGCTATGGCCTTAGATTTTGTGATTACTGGTTTGATTTCTGTGTGTTCTATACCAGCATCAGCCTTATCTGAACCTGTTTCTACTTATTCATATGTGTCGGGGTTGCCCAGTGATGTATTCTTTATATCTATGTGCATTTCTATCCTTATAGGGGATTCTTTAGTAATGGATTGGGTGATCTGATCGTGTATGATTTTTGTTAGTAGACTAGACACTTGGGTTGAATTAATGTTGTTAGACATAGTTGACTTTGATATTATTTTGGTATGGATTGGTTGTCTCCTCAACATGCATTTTGGATTGTTATTCTAAGACCATTACCTTAGTAGTACCTGGTTTATCTCCAGTTTTTTAAAAGGATTCTAATAGTCGCGTACCAATAGGCTTTATTTCTTGCCTTCAGGCTAGGAGGTTAGTAGGGAGAGGGTGTTTGGCATACTTAGCATATGTTCGAGATATTCAGGCCAACACTCCTATTCTTGAGTGTATTCCTATTGTTTCTAGGGTCCTTGATGTATTTCTGACAAACGTACAAGGCCTACCACCAAAGCGGGATATAGATTTTTCTATTGACTTAAAGCCGAGAACTAAGACCTTTTCTATTGCTTTATATCATATGGCTCCTTCAGGGTTAAGAAAGCTGAAGGTTTAGCTCCAGGAATTGCTAGACAAAGGTTTTGTCCGCTCCAGTGTGTCACCCTAGGGTGCACTAGTTTTATTTGTGAAGATGAATAATGGTACTATGAGAATGTGTATTGATTATCGGCAGTTGAATAAAGTTATAGTGAAGAACAGATATCCTATGCTGAGAATTGATGACTTCTTCGATCAGCTTTAGGGAGAAGAATTGTTATCTACAATTAATTTAAGGTTCGATTACCATCAGTTGCAGATCCAGACAGAGGACATACCCAAGACAACGTTCAGGACCCATTATAGTCATTATGAATTTTTGGTTATGTCCTTTGGCTTGACCAATGCTCTAATAACTTTTATGGCTTTGATGCATAGGGTTCTTAAGACTTACTTGGACTCGTGTGTGATTATGTTTATTGATGACATCTTGGTGTATTCGTGAAGCAATTTCGATCATGAGAAGCATTTGAGGTTGATTCTCCAAACATTGAGAAACCAAAGGCTTTATGCCAAGTTCTCAAAGTGTGAGTTTTGGTTGGAGTCCATCACATTTTTTGGGACATATAGTATCCAAGGCTGGAATATTGATCCATCAAAGATTCAGGTGGAGAGTGATGGGCAGAGGCCAACATATGTTTCAAAGATTCAGAGTGTTATTGGTTTGGCTATCTATTATCGGTATTTTTTTAAGGGTTTCTCATCGATTGTAGTGCCTTTGATAAAATTGACTAGGAAGGATGTTGCCTTTCAGTGGTCTGAAGATTGTGAATTGAGATTTTCAAAGATCAAGGACTTTTTGACTTCGCCGCCAGTGTTGACCTTGACAATGGAGGGTAAGGGATTCTCTTTATATTGTGATGCTTCTGGTGTTGGTTTGGGTATTGTTCTGATGGATCAGGGTCGAGTTATTGCATATACTTCAAGGCAGTTGAAGGTTGAGCGTAACTACCACACTCATGAATTAAAGTTGGCAGCAACAATGTTTGCACTTAAGACCTGGAGGCATTATTTGTAAGGGTTCCAGTGTGCGATCTTTATTGACCATTGCAGTCTTTAGTATATTATGAGCCAGGGATTTAAATTCCAAGAAACAAAGGTGGATTGAGTTACTAAAGGACTATGACATCTCCATTCTCTATCATCTGATCAAGGAAAACATTATGGCAGATGCCTTAAGCCGAAAAGCGATCAGTACGGGTAGCCTAGTAGCCTGGTCAACTTATGAGAGGCCATTTGTGTTGGAAGTTCAATCATTAGCTAATAGGTTTGTTAGGCTTGATCTGTCAGACCCTAGGCATGTGTTAGCATTTATTGAGACTAGATCTTTCTTAATAAATCAGATTCAGCAACATCAGTTCGAGGATATGTGGTAGGTTTCTCTTCATAGTCAGGTGTTAGCTGGAGAGGATGGTAGGGCTTCTATTGATTCATAAGGTGGGCTTTATTTTGATGGTTGCACTTTTGTTCCTCAGATTGGTGAGTTAATACAGTTTATCTTGTGTGAGGCTCACAGTTTTAGGTATTCTATTCATCCTAGTGCAGCCAAAATGTATTGAGATTAGTGACAGTTGTATTTGTGGTAAGGGAGGAAGAGGGATATTGCATAATATATGTCTAACTATTTGAACTATAAGCAGGTTAAGTATGAGCATTGGTGACAAGGTGGATTGATGCAGAGACTCCCTATTCCGTCTTGGAAATAGGAACGGGTGACGATGGACGTCATTTCTGGGTTGTCGCAGACTAGCATAGGTTTTGATATGGTCTGGCTTATTATTAAAAAGCTGACTAAGTTAGTGCATTTCATTCCTACTCACTTCTCCTATAATGCTGAGCATTTGGCTCAAATCTACATTCTCGAGGTGGTTAGATTACATGGTGTTCCAGTATCTATTATTTCGGACAGAGGCACTCAGTTTTCTTCATAGTTTTGGAGGTCAGTTTAGTAGGAGTTGGGACCGAGGTTCATTTGAGTATGGAATTTCATCCACAGACTCATATTTAGTCAAAGCGGTCTATTCGGGTGTTAGAGAATATGTTGAGGTCTCGTGTATTTGACTTTACTGGTGGTTGGGATCAATGTATACCATTGGCTGAGTTCTGTTATACTAATAGATATCACTCAAGAATTAATATGGCACCATTTGAGGCATTATACGGTAGGCGATGTAGATCACCTATTGGTTGGTTTTATGGTTTAGAGGCAAGAGTCCAGTCTAAAGATTTATTGCATGATTCTTTTGATCAGGTTCAGTTGATTCAGGATAGATTGAGGGTGGCACAGAGTTGTCAGAAGATCTACACTGATCATAGACTTCGTGCCTTATAGTTTGGAGTTGGTGATAGAGTGTTTTTACAGGTATCTCCTATGTGTGGTGTGATAAGATTTGGTAGGCGGGTAAAGATTAGTCCCAGGTATATTGGGCTATATGAGATTTTGAAAAAAGATGGGGATGTTTCCTAAAGGTTGGTCTTACTTCCTATGCTTTTAGCTGTTCATTCGGTATTTCATATTTCAATGTTGCAGTGTTATATTTCCGATTAGTCATATGTAATTCAAGAGGATTCAGTCCAACTGGATGAAAATTTATCCTTTGTTGAAGAGCCAGTAAGAATTTTGGATAAGGATGTTAGAATTTGATGTTCAAGGATATTCTAGTGGAGGCACCGTCTGGTCGAGGAAACTACCTACGAGGTCGAGAGTGAGGTGCGGAAGCAGTATTCATAGGTGTTTGAGACACCAGGCACTTTCTCTTCCCATTTATTTTATGATTTTACTTGAATTTTGGGGGAAAAAAGTCCTTTAAGTAGTAAATGTTGCAATGATCCTCATGGTTATTCATAATAAATACGCGACATTTGGCATTCTAGAGCATTTCAGTAGTTTCCCCAAGTCACTAATGACTTGCTGGTCCGGTAGTTCGGATCCCTGGTAGCTCAGTTGAGAAATTCTCAAATTTCCTGTTTTAGAGTCTAAAACTAAGAACTCATTAACCAAAGTCAACTTTCCCTCAAGACAAGCTCGGAATTAAATTCCAACAGTTCTTTTAGCTTCGGAATGCCTAACAAAGTAAAGATTGACCTTATGTTTGTGTTAGCAATTTATGCCAATGGATTTTAGTTAAGTTTAAGGCTTAAAGTTGAGCTTGGGTGGTGTTTTAGTGTTCAAAATGTCAGATCGGAATTCTGACACTTCCATCAGCTCTAAAATTATGAATTTAGGCTACTTTGACCCTTGGTATACTTCCAAGGTATTCGTGCTTGATTTGAGTTGTTATGTCGAAAGTTAGAAATTTTTTAATTTTGGATAAGTCTTGGTTGGAGGTCAATTTTACTCAAATGGCCTCCGATGTCAATTTCATTGATTTTGTTGTCTCCAGAATGTGTTTTTCGCATCAAATACATATTTGCTTTTTCAAAATTGCTCTCTATTTCATTTTCGAAACCCCAGTGGAAATTCAGAATAATTATTGGTTTTCTTATGCAGCTTTGACCAATTTATCGATCAAAGTGACGATTTATCATCCATGACCGATAAATCGGACAATTCTACTGAAAAACTAGTTAGTACAATTTATCGAACCAATTGACCAATAAATCAGTTAATTGGACTATAAATCAGTACCTTGTTTTTCTCTAAAAATTGTGTGATTTCTCTAGGAAATTCCCCAAAAATTCATAGAGAAGTTTCTTGAAGATTGTGTATGTCGTCTCCACCTTCGGTAAGTGATTTCATCCATTAAATTTCATTAAAATTAAAGTTCTTCCTCTATTAATGCCATAGTCATGAATTCATGATTTCTTCAATTATATTTGAAGTTTTGTAGTAATTCCTTTCTCCTTAGGGTTGTTATTAATCGTAGTAACGTTTTTTTTTCTAAATTCAACATTCAAATTCGTAAAAGTCGAATCTTTAGCCCTTTTTATGCTCAATTTTCTCTGGGATGTTCAAGGGTCTTCCCTTACTAGAATCGTGCTCAATTTTGGAGCAAGAGTTCCTAATAACGTTGGAACCCCTTGGCGAAGTTTATTAACGTTGGAACCCCTTGGCGAAGTTTATTTTTAGTTATGACGAGCGGGCTCCATAAGCCTAATTTAGGCCTGATTTTAGGCCTAGTCCGAAACTTAACATAAATTATACCTTTAGACTTGTATTAACCTATAGAGCACTTTAACGCAAGTTTCAGAGCATTTGGAGATCATTTGATATCAGTCGAATTAGTACTCTTGAGCTTACATTGCTTTATCATCGGACAACAAGTAGGCTTCGTGGGGCTATCTCTGGGCTTATAGCTTTTGTAATTGTACTAAATAGCATCTATGGGTTGGGTATCAAGGAGGATATAGTGATTATGTACCATTCTTTCATCCATTCTGTGTTGATACATAATTTTTGGCATACTATTTATATGGTGCAGGTGACTTAGGAGTTGTCCAATGATACTTGTGCAAGGCATAGAGAATTGTTATTATATGATCATACACTTTTATGTACTTGGTGATGTATTGTGCATTCATGACACAAGAGGTTGGGCCTATGGCTCCGATGAGAGTGCATTG
>JBDJHY010211610.1:0-11396 GCA_039654485.1 Withania somnifera | reverse complement strand
ATCTCATTGAGGAGTGGTGTTTTAGTGTTCTGTAGTAACTTTCAGAAGCTTAAAGATCTTAATTGTTTGATTTCTCTATTTGAACCCTATCTAGGAACGATAGAGTCCTATTGGTTCAGTGTGCCAACCGTTAAGTAGCTTTGATTAGTGTGGAAGAAGAGAAATGAATGGGTCGGGTTGATACCTTGGGTAACTTGGAAAGATCATGTGAGAATTCATTCTACTTGTAGTTATTGAGGTAATGACCTTCAGAACAATGCCAAGTTAATGAAAGGCATGTTGAAGTTTTAAGTTCTATATAACAATTAGTTTGATTGTATGGGTAAAGGAATGAATAATATCTATGAGTCATCCAATTTTTCCAGGTTACCTTCTGGGGCTCAGCGATTGGAGATTTGGGCAACTAGTTGTATATGAGTCAGAATGCATATATGTCTATATTGAGGTAGAGTGTCGTTGATGTGTTCACAGTGGTAAGATTACCTACCCGGTAAGGCGGACTTGATATTTTGGTTCATGTAATGTTCCATCTGAGTTGCTGGATTACTTGGGGTATTGGTTATACTTGATCCAGTACTACTAGTTATGGTCCTATGTTGGATAATGGATTGATGGTAAGTATATCATGCCATCGTCTTCTATGAAACCAGTGGGTATGTATCTCATTATGAAAATCAACAAGTATTTAAATAGAGTTTATTCGAGTGGTTCATCGGTATCGAAATGGTAAATAGGTACATATTTTTTGGTTCTAAAGAAATTATCACCGTTCCAGCACTAGAAAGGGTTTATTAACCCTTTTTTTACTAGAGTATATCATTCGTTGATAGGCTAATCTATCTTCTCAGTGTTGAGTATCAACAACTGGACCATTTAGGTTCCTCTTTAATGATTTTGGATTGATACGAGATTGGAATGCACAGTTTAAACTCCATGAAATAATTATGCTAAAGGCTAGAAACATTAGGAGTGAGTTAATGCATTGTGCGCACCTTGTGGGAAAGTGATAGTTGATCTTTGGCTTCATATTTAGTTTTTCAAGTATTGTTGGTCCAGAAAATCCAAATTGAGGCGAGGAAGTGATAGTCCATTTTAAGTGTTTAATTATGGATAACATTGGGTAACTTAATCCTAATAGAGATGTGCTAATACACTATGTTGTTGTAGTGGTGGTTGACTTTTGATTGTTCATGGGGTGTAGATTCTCAGTTCTACCTCGAGAAGTTCAGACTTATGTATATCGTTGTAATGCCATTTTGAGAAGTTCATTTGAAAAAAGGAGTCAAGCCTTGCAAGTTATACTTTAAGCAATGGGATGAGCTAGTACTTTTTCTTTATTATGTTTGAGGATAAACATGGTTTCAGGTGGTGGATGTTGTAATGACCCTAAAGGTCATTTTTCCGTTCCAATGCATTTTAACCATTATATTATTCCTTATAGCTTTATTAGAACAAACTAAATATGGTTCCATGGTCGGATGGGGAGCGGGATGAGTTTGAGTAGAACATTTTGGAAAGTTTGAGTTTAGAGGCTTTAAGTGTGAATGAGGAACTATAGGGGTCATTCGGATTTTGGGACCTGGTATCAGAATTGTCAGTTTTACCAGCTCTAGAATGTCGGTTTGGTTTATTTACACCTTCCTTTCCTAATTTAGACCTTCTATGGTGAGTTGAGCATTTAGACGGGCTAAAGTTGAGTTATAAGTGAAATAGTTGACTTTGGTCAACTTTCAAGCTTTAAGTACCCTGATCAAAAATTTGATGTTTCCGTTAGAATGGGGAGATTATTTTTAGCCTAGAATGAGGTCTTTTAGTCTTTCTATAAGTCCAAAGGGCATTTTGGTTATTTTGATACTTTTAGATAAAAATGGATCTATAGCAGGTATCGGATCAAGGAGACCTCATATCCATGTTTTGACGGGTTTGTTGAGTCCAGAACATCGAAGATAATATGGTTATATATGTCTTTTTGTCATGGGATTCCGAATGAACCCCAGAGGTCCATTTGGAGTCATGTTTCTCTGTTTAAACTTGTTGTTTAATGTGGTTGTTATGGTCTCTAGGTGATCTCCTCGTTCGCGAGCCTGGGCTACATTCATAGAGAGTTGGCTGGCCAAAGAATCTCAATTATGGAGGGGTGGACCATGTTCACAATGCATAGATTGTTTGACCTTCCGCAATCGCGACATGTAGTCCATGATCATGACATTCATGGATCCTGTGACCATCCTTGATCACGATGACTTGACCTCTGTTGACCTCCGCTAACGGGATTAAGGGTCAGGTCCACTGTGATGAGTTTTAAATAGTAAACTCCATTTCCTTCTTATATTTTTTATATAAACCCTCTCTAAGACCCTCGTTTTTGGCTAAGTTGTAAGAGGAAATTGGAGATAATCATAATCAATTCCCTATCACTTTAACATGATTCCATATTAACATTTCATGATTTTAAGCCCAAAATAGTGGGTAAATGTAGCACCCAAAATTTGACAAAACTTGAGAATTTTTCTATGAAATTAAATGAATTTTCAATAAAACTTGATATTTAGCATATCCTAGTAATAAGTGACATTATTTTATGACCAAGTTTCGATTTTGACCCCTTGGGCCTGGGTAGTTTTACATAAACCTGATGTCTTGGGTTTTGGGTGTTAATTTGTGTATATTTGTTGTCTTTAGTAACTATAGTTTTCTCATTCGGAGCTCATAGAAAGGGTAACACGCAATAGTGAGGGTTGTTTTCTCCAAATTAAGGTAAGTTGAGGTTATTATGGTTTTTCTATAAATAGTTAACAATTGTTTGCTAATGGATGTGATTTCGGGATGAATAGATGTCCAGTGACATTATTAATGTAAATTGAGTCTAAACTAATGTAATATTTATGTGAAAACTTGATGAAATTGTTGAACCTTGTATGTACTTGAATTAAGTTGTGAATTGTTTGACTTTAGTCATTTATGGGGAAGGATACATTGATAAGGAAATAGAATTAATTATTTAGTTGTTGGTAATATTGCCTTGATGACTTGTATATATCATTTGATCTTGAAACTGAATGCCCATGAGAGACCGTTGTTGTTGATTATAACTTGTGATATTCCCATGACATACATATAATAATAGCTTACTTGAATGACTGAGTATGAGACTGAGATTACATATGGTGAGCTATGGAAATAAGTGGAAATGGACAATTCGAGGTTCGTTCCGGTGGTCATGATTATGGATAGTCAGCTCGAGGCTTTTACAGAGGGTCTAAGATATGGATAGACAGCCCGAGGCTCTTACTGAGGGTCTAGAATATAGATTGGATAGCCCGAGGTTTGTTCCAAGGATCCAGTGCTGAGTCCTTTAGATTATATAGGCTAGACTGATTCTCTGAGATTACCTGTTGCTATCTGATTTACTAGGATTATCTATTATTGACTATTTGCTTGAGATGGTTTGATGTTAATGATTTTTGTTGATACCTGATTTATACTATTTACTGGGTTGGTATAATAGTATAGACTCTGTTACATGTTGTAGTATATTGGCTGATCGGTTGGGAGTTAAGGGATTTTACGTTATAGTTATAGTTAAACTAGTCGAGGATGCTTCTGAGTACCATTGTTTTGTACTCAATCTGTGCTTTTCTGCACTCTTGTGTAGGCGCTGAGCTTTGGACCTAGCGATTATCTCTTTTCTCATCGGTCTAGGCAGAATCTGAGGATTTAGAGTAGTTTAGTGTTCCTTCATCAGTTGCCGAGGAATCCTCTTATTATTTACTTGCTAATTTATTTACTTTCTAAAGACTATGTATTGACTTTATATTCCTTGTAATTAAATCCTTTAGAGACTTGTGAATGGTGACACCTAGTCCTTGGGATTTTTTTCTTATTTATATATGTTCCTACCAGGTTGATTTATGCATTCTTTTTAGTGTTATGGTAGTTCAGTTTCCTCTTTTACTATGTTCTTATTGTTTTGGATGACCTATCAGATTTGGGGAAGGTAGGCATTGTCAGCCTCTTAAGGCATTACAATGTCGTTGTATTAATCTAAGTAGATGGCTTGTATATGTAGTCACACCTGGTATTGAGAGTTGATGTATTATCATTTTGAACCTTTTATCTTCTCACTGATTCTATTTAAATTTCCACTTTTATTTTTGTTGTTATCATTTATTATATTTGGCTCATATATTTTGATACAAAGATAGGTTCCATCATGACTATTTGGGTTGTGACGTAACTCCTAAAATTTTAGGTCATCATTCGAGGATAGTTTTCTCAGATTCAAAATCTAATGATTTTGTTGGTTTTGATAGGTAAATTATGATCTATAAAGAGGGTTCATATACTTTTGCAAGTCCCAAAAGGATTTTGATCTTTTTATGCAAGATTCTTTTAGAAACAAATATTGGGCCGAATCTACATTTTGATGATTTCATTGAGTTTGAAATATCAAATTTAGTATGCGCATAGATGGTTTGTGAATATCGCTCCAAAAAAATTCCAATGATATATTCCGTGAAATATCTATTACCTCGAATTGCTAATTCTGAGTTATTGGTGAAGGGGTGTGATGATCTTTGCGTTTTTTGATCATTTGTATGCATTCACAAAGGGGAATTTCTTATTCATCATGTTTGCAACCCCTCAGCCGTGTTCATGAAGCATACGTCCAGGGTGTTCTTCGCAATTGCAGAAGGAGCGCCACATTTTCGAGGAGTAGTGTGGACGAAATAGGTAGGTTTTATGCATCACGGCTCGATAATCATGATGGGTTTGGATCGGGCAAGTACGCAATCGCGATCCAATCAACACAATCTTGAAGAGGAAGCACACCTAGACAGACTTAAACTCCTTTACTAAAATATTTTTCTCACTTTTGAAGTTGGGACTTTGTTTACTCAAGTTGACAATAACTAAGAGGATATTTTCAAAACTAAATGATTAGGCGATGATCGTAACATTATTTTATTAACTTAATCATGATTTTTCCCTTGAATCTTGGGCTTTTAAATGCTAAAATTGGGGTTTTAGTTCTAAACTTTAAAATGAATTTTTATGAATTTGAAGAACGAATTGAACTTGGATTTTTATGAAACTTGAATTTTGATTAAACTTCATAGTTAAACTCCTCAAGTTATTGGTAACACTGAAATAAAATTTTGATTTTACCCTTATGGTTCCAGGGTTGATTTTTAGACTCGATGTTGAAATATGATAATACAGGTATTGACATTCTTGTTTTATTGTGGGTAACATAAATATAATCGGATTGAGGCCACGCGGGGGATCTACGGAAGTTCAAAGCTCTAATGTGATTATTTGACTCCTAACTAAGATAAGTTGAGGTTTAATTATCTTTTTATAAAGTTTTTTATGTGTTATGTGATTAGTTGCTTGAAAATAAGAGTAATGGGGATAATTGAGGGTGGCCATGTGGGTGATATGAGGATTCACCCGAATACAGTCTAGTATGATGGGTTAAAAAACAAATGAGATTATACGTAGAATCATCCCCCTTACTTGTTGATTTTGACTTAAAATCAAATTGTGATGCCTTGAAATGACCTATCTATATTGAAATGAGATTATATCACGATTTCCTTGTGATGACTTATTTTATTGAAGTGAGATTATACCTTGATTTTCTTGTGATGACTTATTCGTATTGAAATGAGGTTATATTTTGATGCCCTGTGGTGGCTAACTAAAATTGGAATAATGTTATATTGTGTTGCCTTGTGGAAGATTAATTATCTTATGAGGATCCTTTTCTTGTGAATTGCCTATGATAGACTGATATTGTTTTGTTGTGACTTGAGTTTCCACTTTCAATGATTACACCTGATACCTATTTATTTGTTAGTAGTCGTATGTGGAACTTGATTGAGACTTTATGAGATTATTGATGAGTTATTCTGAGGTCTATTATAAGCAGATATTTGGAGCAAATAATGAGTATTGGTGCCTGAGGTTTCTATCAGGAGAGGATGTGATGTTTTGAGGTCTATTATGGACAGGTACTTTGAGGAAATGATAAATATTAGTGCCAGAGATATCGACAAGGCGGTGATGTAATGTTATGAGGTCTCTGTCGAACAGTCTGAGGTCTTTTCTAGGCATTTAGTGCATGGACCTCGCGAATCTCCCATGAGTCCCGACTGACCTCATATAGACATCGGGTGTGTACTAGTAGGTTATATATGCATTTTCATTTGCACTGATTGATCCTTTCTGTCCTGAGATGTATTTGAATATGATTTACTTATTGGTGGTTATTAATGGATACTTGTTAAATTGTGATTGAACCTTGATGGTGATATTTGAACTAGGATATTTATATGATTTACACTTGATAATTAATTTGAGATTCTATTGAGTACTATGGATTTACCTGATTATCGCTATCTATACTATGTGTATTGGGTGCCTTATAATTATTGTATACGGGTTGTAGTTATTGGATATTAGTTGGATGTTAGGAGTTCTCATTATCACTTTTTATTAGGATCAGGCGAGGACACTACTGAGTACTATATTTTTTATTTACTCCTGTTCTTTTATACTCTTTGTGCAAGTACTGTGTCGGGGACTTCCTGATACTCTTCTTCATCCAGTCTAGGCCATACAACTAAGATTTCTTAGGTAGTTGCTTGTTCAGTTTGAAGACTTCAGAGACCTCACAGTATCTCTATTTTGACTTTACTTTGTAAAGACTTTTCGAGACTATGTCGTTGTATTAATCTAAGTAGATGGCTTGTATATATAGTCATGCCTGATTTTGGGAGTTGATATATTTATCATTTTGAACCTTTTATCTTCTCATTCATTCGATTTACTTTTCTACTTTTATTTTTGTTGTTATCGTTTGTTAGATTTGGCTAATCCATTTCTATGGAAAGATAGGTTCCTTCATGACAAATATTTTGGGTCGTGATGTAACTCCTCATATTCTAAGAGATGATCGTTTAAACTTGACCCTGAAGGAAATTATATGAAAACTTAATTGGTAAAAAGTCATTGAACTCAAATTTATGTTTGAGGTTTGTTAGGACCTTAATTGTCACGACATGAAAATCGAGTTGTGATGAGTCTACATCCCACCTGTAGACAAGACTAACCCATCCTATAACATAAAGCGATGGGCCAGTACCAAGAACCAAAAGAAAACTAGAAGAGAGATGAAAAGAAGAAATAGCAAAAGAACACGAAAATACACAACCAAAAATAACTCCCCAGAACCTGTATCATGGTTTAGAACATCTATAGAAACGTAAAATTGAACCATAATGGGGAAAAACTACAGAATCGCTATCAAAATCCAACTAGAAAATCTTTGAAGACATAAGAAAGACCGGCCAGCATGAACGTACTACTCACTGTATCTCCTGAAATAACACTAAACGAGCTCGCACAATCGTGTCCACTCTATTAACTCATACTAGGACCTGCATATAAAAATATGTATAAGTGTAGCATAAGTACCAAACAAACTGGGTACCTAGTAGGCATCAAAGTCCGACAAGGCAAAAGTATGCATAAGTAAGGTAAAGAGCGATCAAAAGCAAATAGGGTACTAGTACGTAATATACAACAGAAAGGGGGTAACTGCAATATTAGCTAATAAATGCGATGAAGGATCAGCTATCAGTGTGTGCAGCATCAGCTAACAAGTATGAAGGAGAGTCACTATCAGGATATAACACATAGAACCATGACCATAAGCACATCATGACCAAACATGACTAGTACCTGGAACTCCAACATAACTATCACAAGAAAGGACCAATAAGAGAAAGAGGAACATAGGGAATGAAATCTCTGAATGTAATAGTAACAAAGCAAGGAAAGTAATCAATAACATGGAAGGGTAGCCACAAAGTCTAGCTAGAAAATAGCACATCAGCACATAAGTAACCTAACGAGGCTTCCTCCGTAAGCCCGGAGGAGCGCATATGGATGCAATGCAAATGGCTGCTGAAAAATAAATAGTGTCCGCACACATGCTTCCCAATATAAAGACTCTACCATGAGAGGACCCACAGAAGATTCCCCATATACTTACCCCCACCTACTCTAGTATACCTCTCTCCCAGATGGAGCTCATACTTAGCAGTAATATTTCATGTATATCCACCAGTGTTCAGAGGGTCCATGGGAGGATCTAATCCCAAGTACAAAATCTTCATTAAATGCCAACTATTGGAATAGTCATTAGGGAAAAACTGCCAACACTCAGGCTCAGCCCATATATTATATATTTGTGGAAAACTAAAGTCCATCCAAATAGGAAAATCAGAAGTGTAGTAAAAATCCAACTGCTGCCATGTAGAAAGTACCCAAAAATTAGAGTGCCATGAGAAAATAAATCAGGTAGTCCAAGAAAATAGCTCTATATTACTACCGCAGTCGTGGATACATATAATATATAAGAAATCAAGTTCTGATTATTACCTAGTAAAAATCAAGTTACTTTTTAAAACTATTAATTCATTCTCGCAACACAGAGTCAATCTATAGGCTAAGCTGGTCTAGATTGCTAACTGGAATCCATAAGATGAATACTAAGCCTAGTCACAAGGTACACCCTCTCCTAGCCCAACTATGATCCCAAACCACGAGTAATCGCACCAAAGATGCCACAACTGCCCAGAGAGTGCTCGTTAAGGGCTAAGTACACTCCCATAAAGAGGAAAACATGGAGCTATCACAGCTCATTCCAATAGAAGTCACTCATATGCTCGAACTGGGCTAGGGTACAATACCATCACATAAGGTTGCTAACTATCCAACAAAGCCATATCCGGCTATCTATAGTCAAGTGACCACGCATATACTAATCATACGCAATACCTCAGGTAGAAATAGGACAATCATCCTACCTAGATCAACTCTAAAGCGACCAACATAAACCAGGGATAGCTACAAAGATCTAACCACTAGTATAATCCCCTCCTCAACCTCACTATGTTCCAGAGTCAGTGTATAAACAATATGCACCAAATGTTATAATCCTACCCCAACTATACTATGTTTTAGAGTCGGTGTTGGACATGCAAGTAGGGCAACCTAGCCCAGGGTAAGTAACTAGGATACAAGGCATCTAAGAAAGCCATATGCTGGAAGAATAAACATAATGGAGCTCCAACTAGTAATTCCAGCCCCGAGCTACCACTTTACAATACATATACTACACTAATACCCAATATGAAGAAAGTAGACCATAGCATACCTGGCATCAGCAAAAACCCTCAAAAGTCATGCTGGAGAAGCTGAGAATCATGAACGATCTCGGCACCAAATGAATTTAGAAAAAATATAATCCACGAGTCAAGAGGAGTAAAACATGACGAAATCCAAACTAAAATGGGTCTGTAAACACTAATAGCTCAGAAAAATGAAATATTTATACCAACACATATAACACAGTTCATACATTATATGGTACAAAATAAGGCTTATTTCACAGGTAGAAAATGAAGAAACAATCTAAGAAAGTCTATATTATAATGAAAACTTTATTACAATAGGGAAAACAACGAATTACCTGATACAAACAAGCATAGAAAACACAGTTCTACCAATCAAAATCAAGATTTGGACTCTTAATACTGCTGATTTTAGCTATGGGTTTCAAGAAATTTGGAAGAAATTGTGAAAACTTATCAAAAATGGAAGAAATAAATATAAATATATAGGCCTTTTAGGTCGTTCACCCAATCACGGAGCAGGCCACGCGATCGCGATCCTTGGCTGTATCACTTTCCGTTATCATAGCCCACAGCCCCACAATCACGATGCACACTAGGCATGTCCTACATGATTGTGTCTAAGGCCATACGATAGCGTCTATTTGGTGCCCAACGAACCTCAATTTGAACAATTAAGTCTCGTAAAGGAGATGGGGTCCCATTTCGACAACCCAAATATGAAATCCTTATGTAATTGACACTCCATAATCAACTAAATTGACAAATAGGCAATTTGGGAATACATAAGTTGAGTTATCCTTAAGGAGCTATAAATATAATGGAATTGAGCTATAAAACTACAAGGGAACCAACCTACCAATCACGACAAGTCACAAATGACTTGGAGAAGTTACAAGAATGCTCTAAGCATAGAGAAAGTATGGAAATTATGAAAATGGACTCGGGGGTCATTACAATATCCACTACTAAAGATACTTTCATCTGCGAAAGTTAAGAAGAAAGGAGTATCCGAAATTTGAAACAACAATTTGCAAAATGCATACGACTCTCTTAACCTCCCTATGGCCTTCTCGACTAGACCAAGCTCCAATCAAACTTTCATAACAGAAATATCTCTTGACCTGAGTAATTTACATCTTTTATTAATAATTGCCTCAAGCTGCTCAATACAAACTAACCAGTCATCCAATCAAATTGGCTTATAATAAAATGAACGGGAGGGGCCGGGTATATAAATAATACATGGAGACGTGGATGAAATAGGGTGTACCACCACTAACTCAAAAGGTAGGGACAATCTTTAGGCAACCCCACTAATCTACTCCTATATGGCTCTTAACAAACCCTCAAACATCAAGTCCCCAGTGCTAAACACAAAAAGCAAAGTCTATAATCAATGTAGATCATATGTCTACTCTGTGCTATCTAAACCCTAAACCCACAAGTCTGACTCTCTTTGTAGCATATTGAATCTAATCCAAAGTTCGAAGTGAAACCCGAAGCAACTATACCAATCCATTAGTGATTTGCAACACCTATCGTACAAAGCCTTAAATGGTGTCATCTGTATGCTAGAAGGGTAGTTGTTGTTGTAGGGGAAGTCTACTAGAGCCAAATGATGATCCTAACTACCACTGGAATCAAAATACAATCCTAGAACATATCCAAGGGTACCTGAATGGTCCTCTCAGACTGCCCGCCTGTTTGTGGGTGAAAAATCATACTCAAAGCTACATATGTACCTATCTCACACTGCACAGTCCTCCAAACCATGAAGTAAATTGCATAACCCTGTCTGATGTTAGAAGTTGGCACCCATGCAAATGAAGAATCTTCTTAACATACAAAACAAGTAGTCTCTCGGCATCCCAAGAAGCTAAATTCCATAGAAAGTAAGTAGATTTGGTCAATTGATCAATGATGACCCATATACAATTGTGGCCCTTGGAAGTATGAGCGAGTCCAAAAACAAAATCCATGATAATCCGCTCCCACTTCTACTCAGGAATAGGGAGTTACTGCAACACACCACCTAGTCTACGGTTCTCGAACTTCACATACTGGCAGTTCAAGCATTAGGAAATAAACCTGGAATGGCACCAACTAAACAATAGATAGCAATTATCATCAAATAAATATTTATTACTACCAAACTTCAACCACAACCATTACCAATATCGAGGACAC
>JBDJHY010211599.1:0-11396 GCA_039654485.1 Withania somnifera | reverse complement strand
GGTTTATCTTGTGACTACCACAGATTCATCCAGGGATTCTCTTTTATAGGTTCTCCTTGACTAATTGACTCAAAAAAAGGGCAAGTTTGAATAGTTTAATTAGTGTGAGAAAAGGTTTTAGGAGGTGAAAACTAAGTTGACTTCAACTCCAATATTGACCATTCTAGAGGGGTTTATGGTATATTGTTATGCTTGCTGGGTTGGAGTGGGTTTGTTTTGATGCAACATAGTAAGGTTGAAACATATTCCTCCCAACAGCTTAAGGTTCATTAGAAGAATTATCTTACTCATGATTTTGAGTTAGAAATATTGTTTCTTCCTTAAAAATTTGGAGGCATTATCTTTATGGTGTGCATGTGGATGTGTTTACCAACCACAAGAGTTTGCAGTATGTGTTCAGCCATAAAGATCTTAATCTTCATTTGTGGAGGTGGTTGGAATTGTTGAAAGACTATGATGATTTGGGAAAGTCAAATGTAGTGGATGATGCACTTTGTAGGTTATCCATCGGTAGTGTGACCCACATTAATGAGGGTAAGAGTGAGTTAGATAGAAGGTGTATAGGCGTGCGCATTTGGGAGTCAGGTTGGTTGGTGCTGATAGTGGGGGTATATTAGTTCAGAATGATTCTCATTTATTCTTAGTATTAGAGATGAAGGAGAAGCAAGACAGTGATTCAGTTCTACTTTAGTTGAAGGGTGTAGTTCAAAAGAAGAAGCTGCAAGTTTTCTTGAAAGGGGGAGATGGTGTGTTTCGATATCAGGTTCACCTATGTGTTTCAAATATATATGGGTTGAGACATAAGATTTTTTCTGAGACTTATAGTACCAGATATTTTATTCATCCTTATGCTCCTAACATGTACACTAACCTGAGAGAGGTCTATTGGTGGAATGAGATGAAGAAGGACATAATTAATTTTGTGGCTAAGTGTACTAATTGACAGCAAGTCAAGGTTGAACATCATAGACCAGCACATGAGTTACAAAAATTCGATATTCAATCCTAGAAATGGGAGGTTATTAATATGGAAGTTTTCACCAGTTCACCTTGCACTCGGGGCTAGTATGATTCTATATGGGTTATAATACACCGAATAATCAAGTCAGCCCACTTCCTGCCAGTTTACACTAGTTATTTGGTAGAGGATTATGGGAGGATATACCTTGAGCATATTTTCTGGATGCATCGGGGGCCTTTGTCTATTGTTTCATATCGAGGTATATAGTTTATCTTCTAGTTTTAGAGTTTATTTTAGAAGGGTCTTGGTACCCAGGTTCATCTCAACACAACTTTACACCTGCAGATAGATGGTCAGGTAGAAGGACCATCCATAATCTTAAGGATATGATAAATACATGTGCAATTGATTTAAAGGGTAGTTAGGATGGCCATTTAACTTTGGTAGAGTTTTCATACAACAAAGACTATCACTCTAGTATTTAGATGACCCGATTTGAGGCTTTTTATAAAAGGAGGTAAGATCTACTATTGGATAGTTTGAGGATGATGAGGTAACCATGATAGGGCTAGAGTTACTCCATGATATGACTCAGAAAGTTCAGATTATCAGAGACAGATTGAGAGCAACTCAGAGTAGGCAGAAGTCTTATGTAGATCTGAGCAGGAAAGATTTGGAGTTTGATGTTGATGTTGATGACTATATTTGAAGGTATCTCCTATGAAGGAAGTTATGAGGTTTGGGAAGGATATAAAGCTCAGTACCTACTATTTTGTCCTTTATCAGATCTTGAGAAGGTGGCAGTATAGCTTATAAGATAGATCTTTTGGTAGAGCTAGCATTACTTCATTTGGTCTGCCATGTATTTTGTTAAGGAAGTGTATGGGAGATCTATATTTAGTAGTTACATTAGAGAGTATCAACTTCAAGATAGATTGAACTACGATAAGGTACAATTGCAGATCCTAGACTGTCAGGTTTGAAGACTCAAAAATAAAAAAGTTACATCAATCAAAGTCTTATAGCGGAACCAGCCAATTGAAAGAGTTTTATGAGTCCCATCATGAGTATTCATGCTATGTTTAATGATTTTATGGTAGTTAGTTCAGTTCACCTAGATTAGTTAGAATAATCTTCATGGTCAGCTTAGTACTCGGTCAGTTAGTTAGTTTCAGTAGTCAGACTCTTTTTAGTCTCAACTTTAGCCTTCATTCGAGGATGAGTGATCTTAATAGGGAGATATTGTAACAGCTCATGCTTGACTCAGACTTGGAAAACTAGATCATAACTCAAAAAATTTGAAAATTTCTTTTTAGGTGTTCATGAGTTGAATCATGATATATGGAATGAGTTCAATGAGTCGTACTGTCACTCTTCGTATAACCTGGAAGAGGGATAAAATGTATCAAAGGTTCCCACGAGTCATATCAAGACTTCTGAGATGGAAACCATGAGTCGTACTATGACTCATTGTATCGTAGACTAATCCATTAATTTTGGTTTCCCTATTACGAGTCATTAAGTAAGAAACATGACTCATGATGTGGACTTATGGTATGGTAGCCTAATTTTAGAAATCAACTATCAGTACCACGACTTGAGTTACAAGTCATGGAACTCATTCCACGAATCGTAAATTGACTTATGGTGTTCTACAGCAGATTTCCAAATCAAATTTTATTAGGGATTTCGAATAATTTCCCAAGTTTTTTTCACTTTAATGCTATGCCATTTTAGATTTTCTAGGGGTTATTATAAATACCTCAAATCTATATTGTCTCTCATTATTTAAGTCTCAAATAGAAAAACCTTGATTCTTCTCTCACATACCAACCTAGGGTTGTTTAAGTTGTTTAGAGACTTTATCAAAATTTAGTCAAAATGATCTAAATGATCTAATTAGGTATGCAGGATATTCAACAAGAGTTGCCTTACACCCTTGTTTCCAAGCTCCTAAGATTTCGTTAAGTTGAAAGTTGTTAATGTTGAGACAAACTACCAAATCCTTATCTTATGTTGAGATTACTCTTTTTGCACAATTCATGTTGTTTATAGCTGAGATTGCATGTGATGACATGATATTCTATAAATATTGTATATTCTTGATGATTTGAGTCAAGTGTAATTATAGTAAGTTAATGAGTAAAGTCTACATGTCACAAACACTAAGTAGAGTCAGCGTGATTATTTTGTTAGTCTTATATGGCCTAAGCCTATTTTACATATGTTGTTAGATTTTTCATGAAATAATTAATATTTTGTCTTTGCAATAAATTATATCTAATTCAGATTCAGCCATTTTGAAAGAGATATGCCAGTTCTTCCCAATTCACTGGCTAGTCAGAGTATAGCTAAAAGCTTGAAAGATGAGAAGAGTTGGGCACATGTGCTGATCTTTGGATTAGTATTGTCCCATCATTCATGATAAAAATGATTTACTTCTTTTAATGGATATTTGAAAAAATATATAATAAAATTATTAGATTACAAAAAATATAGTCATATTTTTCTAAAAAAAATATACTAGCTATATGAAAATTATTAAAAAAATATAGCCACATGTATATGTAATAGATCGATATTGTATAAAGGTTATATAATATATTGTTATTGTATACGTAGTGTATTTGTAATGCATATATACTATATAAATGTCATGTAATGTATTGTTATTGTAAAAATGATGCATAAACGTGTATAGATATTATATAAATGGAGTAAAAGCATTTATCAATATTGCATAAATAGTTATATAATATATCAAAATTGTATAAACAGTATGTATATATAGGCTGATTAAAGCCAGGAGAAGAGGAAAACATGCTTCATGCCATCTTTAAGGGTATTGGAAGTTTTTTCATATGTTTTTTTATATATAAAATAGAGAACATGAATAACATAAAATCTTGGTGAGAACTACACAAAAATACTTGAGTATCATGAATAAAATTTAACAGTCTTAAAGCACCAAAAAGAATGATCACAAAGAATGCTAAAAGTATCATTATTAACTAAAAATGACGGTTTAATCTTCATCCTTGATGTTCTTTGTACCAAGACCCTTCAGTCCCTCTTATGGGATCTCTCAAAAGTGAAAAGAGAGTAGATCTTCTCATTAGTGTCCTCGTCGTCATTCCTCTTGTGAGAAATATGAACTCAGATCCACCTTGGAGCCCTCCGGATGCTTCTTTCTCTAGATCTACTTGTTGAGCTTCACATCCATTCTAACTTTTTTTCATTCTAAAAAATATAGCAATTTCGGGATATTTTGCATACATTGGGCCAAATTAGATGTAAATAAGTATGATGGACCTACAATTTGCATAGAACTTTTATTTTAATCTAGAATAAATACATAAGTGTTGTGAACTAATAATAAAATATTAAAAATAAGAAGAGATATAGTTAGAGAAATTGAGAGGGAAAGAGATCTAAGTTTTTAGAGTTATGTGCTTCAACCACATTAAGGCAACAGGTGGCACTATCAACTTTTAGTTATAACTTGAAAGAATTTAAATCAAGAAAAGTAATAACAAAGTATTTAATATGAAAAACTCTGGCTCACAAAAGGATAAAATACTATGGTCGGCACATGTACAAGATTTAACTAAACTTTACTAAAATAATGAGTTTGAATCAGCAATTGAAGATTACAATCAGATGCAATCATAAAAACTAACTCTAATTTCTAAATTTCAACAATCATCCTTGACTATTGAATCTCATTTCAGATTGCCACAAATTTGAAGTTTACTCAACTTAATATTGTTTCCTGAAAATCAATTCAAGGAAATTAATAATTACAACTTAATTGAACTTTCTAATATACAGAAGTAAACTAAAAAATTATACGACATATTCCTTTGGAACATGTTCTTTAAGTTGGTCCTTTGTATTAGATGTACTTAGATATTTAGTCTAAAAACTCTCAGATATGACCGTACTCAATTTGATTTTCTTCTACCTTTTTCTCTCTATGTAAGTGCATAAACTTTCTTGTGAGATTCCTTGTTCCTTTGTAGCTCTTGGTAGAGTTACCCAATCTGCTAAGGACTTCTGTTTGTCAAGGACTCCACTCTTACTTAGCTCCTTAATATATTCTTTTTTTGGCTCTTATTTTGGATAAGCTTTGTGCTGACTTCATGATTTCCTTACATTTGAAATTCTTTTATTCAATGAATTTCGCTTCAGGTTGGACTTTGTGTGCTGGAGTAGGTAATCTCAACACTTTTCATGCATTGACTTCATCACTTTTTCAATTATAAAACCTTCATGATTCTAACATATATTTTTTTCAAATTGATAATACAAATAAATTGAATTGACTGCTATATTTTAAAAAAAAAAGTCGTGTGTAACTTATTAGTAAGCTACATGCTTAATTTCAAGCATATTCAGATGCAAGATTATTGAATTGCCATCTTATCTATTGTGAAATAGGAGAACATGTATGTTGTAGTGTTGATGTTTAACAATATGAATGTGGTTCACTATTTTTTGTATTTTATACACTCAATTAAGTGAACAGGTACTCTTAGATATGAATTTGCATTGTCTGTACATATATGAAATATTAGTGCAAAGAAGAAAAGAAATAAATTAAAAAAAAAAGAAAAGGAAAGAAATAAATAGCTAAACTAAAGGAGAAAATAAGGAAAAATAAATTAATAAAATGAATAAGGAGCAAAGAAATAAAAAATAAAAAGGAAATAGACTCCAAAGAGGAGTCAATGTTTCCTTAGAGGAGGCAATCTCCTTAAAATAAAGAAAATCATAAATTTCCTTAAAAGAAGTCAAGTTCTATCTGAAGTAAAGTCCTAGTCAATAATATGCTAGGGAATGAAAAATCTCCAACATATATATGGCATGAAATCAAGGAGAGCCCCACCTATTGCATACTTACAAAATTTTTCATATTGAGAGCAATAACAATTAGAGCAAAACTGCACAAATTCACACAACTTTAGAACCTGGTCCATTTATTGTTTGGTGTGATCAAGTATGTACTATAGAATAATAATTTTTTTCTTAATTGAAAATTTTATTATTTAAAGGATAAAAATTATTAGTTTTTTTTAGTTCATTAGTTAGAATAAACTTATATGTTTGTAGTTGTGAGTTTGTGTGAGTTGTCTTAAAGATAAGAGTTTACCATCTTTGAAGGTAGTTTTATAGTTGGAGTAAACTGTACGAGTTGAGGTACTAGAATTAATCCATATATTATCAATTGTAATCTAAAATTGCTTCTTGAGTTAGTGAAGCTTAGCTGAAAATCCTATGCATGATAGATCGTGTTTTTACTCCCTTGAGTAAGAAGGTTTTCTAAGGTACATCATATGTTCTTTAGTGTTTTATTCAAAACTTCATTTAAGTAGTTAGATTTGGTTCACGTAGCTAAAATTTACTGAATATGCAACTGATGAGTACAATCAAATTTTATCTCATACCACTACAAAGAAATCTGGAATTCATTCCAAATGGCTGAGAAGGTACTAATCAAGTCAAAAAAATTTAATTGATATGATAAATAAAAAATATAAACTCTTCATAATGAAATATGGAGAATCAATTTGGGATATGCATGCTAGATTCACATCTATCATCAATAAAATGTTCTCTTTAGGTGAAATTGTTTCCACCAACAAAGTTATTCAGAAATTTCTTAATAAGTTACCCGAGTCATAGGAAATCAAAGCTAAGGCTATATCTGAAGCTTGTGACCTTGACACTCTTACATGAATAAACTTATCGGGAATCATAGACTGATGAGCACAGAAAGAGCCATGACTTGAAATTATTGAAAAAATAAATAAATGAACTAGCTTCTCAAGGCTACCAAAATAATTATAGATAGATGATGAAAAATCTGGCAATAGAGTAAGAACTTTTAGAAATTTTAGAAAGGGTCAAATCTTTTAGAGAAGGAACTCTAAAAATATTTTGAACAGTTAATCATGATCAAGTGTGTCATATGTTGTGGAAGTCTAGACCCCTTCATCAAATTCTACTCTAATGAGAAATTGAGTACAATAAAAGTCATCCTAATAAAGAGAAAGAGACAAGAAAAGATCATCTTGTCCTTACAAATACGATGATGACCACCTAGGAAGAAAAAAAATATATAGTAAAAAGAGTAATGACATCAATGAAAAATACTTCAAGCAAATACATAAATGGAGATGAGCTTGAAATTCAATCCTTCCTTGCTATAAATGATTCAACTGATGAAGAAACTCTGGATTCAATAATAATTTTTTATTTAGCTAATGTCACGACTCGAAAATCGAGTTGTGATGCCGTAGACATCTCACCTTTAGACAAGCCTAACTCCATCCCAAAACAAGTGTAGTAGGATAGTGCTTAGAACCCAAAATAAAAAGGGAAGGGAGATGAAGAGAATAAATAGAAGAAAAACACAAAAATACAAAATTGAACATGACTCCCCAGAACCTGGTATCGTAGTTTTAAAGCATCTATATATAGAAAAATACAAAATACAATCCATGATAGGGGAAAAAATATAAAATAGGAATCCAAACTCCAAGTAGAACAACTGTAGAGAAAAAAGAAGGACCGACCAACATAAATATCGAGTACTTGCCGTATTTCCTAAAACAACACCAAACTAGCTTACACGATCGTGTCTTTCCTGATGAATCATACTAAAACCTGCATCACAAAAAAATAAAGAAGTGTAACATGAGTACCAAAAATAATACGTACCCAGTAGGCATCATAGACCAATCGGGGCAAAAATAAAAATAAGAAAAGTAAAGAGTGATCAAAAGCAGATAGGATAGTGACACATAATGTATAATAGAAAAGGGATAACTGCAATAATAACTTGTAAGGGCGGTGAAGGGTGAGCTATTAGTGTATGCAACATCAACTAACATGTATAAAGGAAAGTCACTATCAAGGTATAACACACAAAACCTAGGCCACCAGAAAATCATGACCAAATGTGGCATGTTCCTGGAGCTCCAACATAACCATCACAAAGAAGAACCAATAGAGAATACAAAGATATCACCAACCTAGTCTAAAAACAAATACAGAAAGTGCATGAATAGTATCTATTGGAAACAGAATGGAACAAACAAATTCTAATAGCAAAAAAACCCGAATGGCACCCCATTCTACCAGTAGGTACAATCAGGAAACCAAGAAACCCAATAGGTACTCCCTAAGTCCTGAAGAGTACATATCAACATGTAGTGATGTATTAGAAAGTGGTAATGAAAAGTAAATAGTGCCTGTATGCACCCTTCCTGACATAAGACTTTGGAAAAGTAGACCCACAAAAACTTCCCTGTATACTTACCCCTCCTACTCTAGTATACCTCTCTCCCAGGATGCAACTCCTACCTAGTGTTATATCTCAAGCGTAGCCACCCGTGGTTAGAGGGTTTGTGGAGGGATTTAATCCCATGTACAAATAGCCATAAATAGAAAACTAGTGGCATAATCATCAAGTCTTAGATTCCAAAATTCAGGCTCAACTCGTCTATCATATCATATCATATCAAAGTGGAAAACGCAAGTCCATCCATGTAGCCAGAATCCAAATCTCTATAGAAACCAACTATCACCATGTAGGAAATATTCAGAAATTATGGTGATAGTGAGAAAATATCCTCAAATGGTGTGATAAAATAGCTCTATACTACTTATAAGCATAGCCGTTGAAGATATAAGTATATATGAAATAAGTTTTCGGTTATTTATTTATCAAAATGAAGTTACCTTTTAAAATGTTTAATGCATGCTCGTTACAAAGAACTAATCAATAGGATAAAATGGTCTAAGGCCAAAAACTCAAATCCATAAGATGGCTTCCAAGCCCTAGTCACAAGGTACATCCTCACCTAGTCCAACTATTGTACCGACCCACGAGTAATCGTACCAAAGATTCCACAACTACCCAAAAGGCATTGATTAAGGGCTAAATACACACCTATATAGGGGAAATCATGAGGCTATTATAGATCAGTCCAATATAACTCACTCCCAGGTGTGCACTAGGCTAGGGTACAATACCATCACACATGGTTGCTAACTATCCAGCAAAGTCGTATATGTTTATGTACAATGTCATCACATAAGGCTGCTAACTATCCAGTGAAGCCGCATCCAGCTATCTATGGTAAAGTTCCCACACATGCCCTAATCATACGCAATACCTCAGGAAGCACAAAGAATAATAAGCCTACCTAGATTGGCCCTAAAGCCAACGAGCTAAATAAGGGGATAGCTACTAAGCTCTAACTACTAGTATAATCCCCTACCAACCACTCTACATTCTGAAGTAGGCGTATAAATGACACACATGAAAATTTATACTCGCCTAACCATACTATGTTCTAGAGTAGGCGTTGAATAAGCGAGTAGGGCAACACGTCCCTTCGTGTTTTGATTGATGACCAAACTATTAAGTTGAGATTTGATGTTAATGGAACTCCCATCAATTCAAGAATATGTTTATAAACATATTCACAAATCAAAGAAACCATACGAGGCTAAACTGACTCACTTTGGAGCATTCCGAGTGACCAAAGTGCAAAATTTACAAAGGAGAAAAAGTAAACTAGTCGACTAATGGAAAAAAGTAGTCGACTAATTTTGAGACAAACTAGTCAACTAATTTGAGGAATTAGTAGACTAATTCAAGTTCCAGTAAGCTACTGGAAAATGCACAAGTCGACCAAAAGTGAAGACTAGTCGACTAAAAGGATGCAAGACAAGTATTAGCTACTGGAAAGGAAACTAGTCAACCAATACAAGAAGGCTAGTTGACTAAAAGGCAAAGTAGTCGACCAAAAAGAAGGGCTAGTCGACTACTAAGAGCAAAACAAGAAACTAGTTGACTAATGAAGTGGCTTGTCGACTAATCTGCTTGACAGAAGCAATAAATGCAGTTGGTGAAGCAGCAGAACGGTTATAAAACGGTCATAAATGGCTATACAACCAACTTAGCTATAAATACACCTTGGAGGTGTATTTACTGAGTAGGGAACACTAAGAGAAAAACACTACAACAATATTCATCAATTCTATCTCAAAATCAAGTGTTCATCACAAAGAAAGAGTACAAAGTTCTTGAGCTTATACTTTTATTCCAAATCTTTGTACCATTGTTTTTTAATCTTGTATTTGGTTAATGTGTAAGAGTTCTCACTTATCTAGAAATTGATTGTAGAGGGTTGGGGAGCAACTCCATTGTAAAGGTAGTTCTTGAGCCAGAAATCAAGAAACTTTGTAAAGGGTATCTTGAGCCAAAATTCAAGAAACATAAAGGGTATTTTAAGAAAAAATTCAACAAACATTGTAAGAGTTCTCACTGAACTATAAAGTGAATTGTGGTAGTGGAAAAGCCTAAGTTGGTGAACTTCGGTAGTAGATGTAGGCATGTGTTGGCCGAACCACTCCAAATCCTTGTGTCATTTATAGCTTTCTTCTTTGCCACTTAAATTCCGCAAAAAGTTTTGAAATTCCTAACACACTATTCAACCGCCCCTTCTAGTGTGTTGTGCACTCGTAAAATATCCTAAAGTTATCTCTATTGTATTTCAGAGACTTTTGGATACTGTATTCCTTCAGTCTTGATTCTATATTTAGTGGTTCTTTTGAAACTGATACGGGTTTTGGTGGGTTATTCTTTATTGTCTAATTCTGCAACTTTGTTATTCCTTATATCTTGATATTCTTCCTTATTAAATATTATAGTCCTCTGCTTCGGCTAAAGACTACGGGGGTTAGTTCTCCTACTGGTGGTATAGTAGGTGCCATCATGTTCCGCGGAATTGCGTTATGACAGATACCAGTGGCAGAAACATTTCCTCATATACAACCTATTCAAGATGTACCACCAGTTTAGATTCAGCATGTGGTTTCTATTATGACTTTCGAGATCGTAGATATACAGTTAATTTATGTGTGCTTTTGAGATTTTTTGGTGACTCCAAGAAGGATCCTTAAGATTTTATGGAAGAGTGTAAGGAGAGGTTCCATAATTTGGGCTTGAGAGAGACACATGGAGTAGACTTTATTGGGTATCAGTTAGTAGGCTCGGCAAATTCTTGGTTGAGAGTGTCCAGAAAGAGCATACCAACAGGGTCACTGCCTATGACATGGATCTAGTTTGTAGATGCCTTTATGGAAAAATATGTTCCATGAATTTTTAGAGAGAAGCACAAGGTTTAGTTTGTTGGTTTTCAACAAGGATCGATGACATTTACTGAGTACGAGGACCATTTCACTCATATTTATGGATATAGGACTGTTATTCTGCCGACAGAGAATGAACAGGTTGGCCTCTTTGCAGCTGGGTTAAGATCAAAGTTATAAATGGAGGTTGGCTTGTTGGTTGTATAGGGTAGTACATTGATGGTAGTATTTGATTATGTCTATACCATGGAGAGACCCTATTTCTCAA
>JBDJHY010211580.1:0-11397 GCA_039654485.1 Withania somnifera | reverse complement strand
GGGGATTAACCTACGTAAATCTTGTATTGTTGGCCATCCATATGAGAATTTTCCAACCACAGCATACTCCAAATTCTTATGTTTGATCATGCATTCAGTCTCCTCCAAACTCCACTACACAGTTGGCTCTCCATGTTGATAAACAATAGGTTTGATATCTAAGGGTTTCAAGGGCTGTTTTGGTGTTTTTTGAGTGTTGTTTTGTAGGATTTGAGAGCAGTTTAGGGTAGTGGGGAGGGGGCTGGAAAACCTCATGAGGAGGCTTTCCAGTGGCCTGAGAGGCTATGGAAGGCTGCAAGAGATTGCCAAGGAGGAAGACAATGTCGCCAAGCTAGAGAGAAAATTCTCTCAAGCAGCCGTGGGTGGGAGGGTTCAGGGTTTAGAGGGATACAAGGTTTGGGGGGATTTTTTTTTTATTGTGTTAGATTTCTAGTTTGTCCATTCTTTAATTATATGTTGTCTTCCGCTTCATTTCCGCTCTTATGTTGTTGAGGGGTGGTTCGCGCACAGTGATTTATAGGTGTCTTCATGGCTTGAGAAACCGAATCATGACAAATTAAAACGAAAAATAATAATACGTTGAAAAATGCCTTGCTGATAATATGACAATTTTCGTACCGTTTTTAATATGAAAAATTGTAATAAATATACGTAATTTATTTTATCTATCCAAAACATATTTAATTTGATTAATTTAATCACATTACAATTAGTGTTGTTACTTAACTGGACTTGTTTCTTACACTATTATTGCTAATTTATCATAAATTTGATTTATTGTGACTTTTTAAAAAAAAAGAGAATCTCAAATTGAAGAAGTAATTTTGGAAAATGTGGATGCTTATCAGTGTTTCTCTAGCTATTAATATTTTACATTAACCACTTAAAAGCTACTACTATGCAGAACATTTTAATAAATGAGTCTTAATGCTAAGGAAAATGACAAGAAAGAGCAGGAGCTGAAGAAGTTTAATAGGGTCCACTTTTCTTGGATAAATCACTTTAAGAAGGTTGTAAATGTAAGACATATATGTCATTGGGTGAAAGTTCATGATAGTTTAGTCATTTAAGGTCTCAACAAAACAATGAAGCCAAACTGTTCAAGTAAGACAATGCACAGAAACTAAAGCAAAATGATTATATTGCCCTCAAAAATTACGCTGACGTGTTTCCAGCTGTGTGCTTAAAGCCAATTATAGTATAGTAGAAATTACAGTTATTTTTATCAATATTTAAAAATCATGCATCACACGGATACACTTTTTTATATAGAATAAATCTTAGAAGTGGCTCTTTTTTCAAATCTTCTCCAGAAACTCTGAAAGTAACATTTCAAGATATTTTGCTAACCTCTCTTTCCTTTCTTCTTCTATTCAACTACTTTCGTACTTCACCCTTCACATATTTAATGTTTTGCAATAAATATTTAACTAACATGATTGTTATTATTTTGATTCCATAATGTGACGGTGGTGGTGTGGGGTAGAAGAAAAGAAATGAGGCTGCAAATTCTGTAGCTCGTTAGATATATGAGATAATATGTGATATTTCATACTTAAGTTTGGTGCTAAGTTTACTTTATGTTTTATTGATGGTATAAATTTATTTTGAAATTAATTTATTTTATTAATCAAAAATAATATAAATGTAATATGAAACTTAATATTGGGATATCCCATATTATCCTATTTTATGACATTGAATATGATATTATTTCATACCATCTCTCATATGGTATAAATTAGTTTAGAAATTATAATTTTAAAACTATAATCTCGAAATAATTTAGTTTCCGTACCAAACAACCCCTTGGCGTCTGATATGGGGCAAACGTAACTTATCAATTATTATACCTTGGGCTCATACATACCTACATACATTGATAAGAAAATCACACATCGCTGCGTATCTCCACAATGTTAAACAGACAAGTATTTATTTGCTTTCTCTCACCTATTACTTATGAAACTAAACATTTCAATATGAAACACGATATCAACTTAACACGACTTGATTTTTTAGGTCATAAGGGCACCTACATCCCACCGTAGGCGAACCACCCAACAGATGAATAAAAGCAAAAGACAAAACATTATTATAGATATAAGGGAAATAAATGTGGAAGTATAGTATTAAAAAAATCCAAAAACAAAGCAGTTAGCTCAATACAAAGAGCCATTAAAAGTACGAGTACAAGGCCTCAAAAGAAGATGCATAGTATGCCTCCACATTTACAAGACAACTAAAATAAAGATGGATGAGGTAATAGTCAACTTTGAGCATCAGGTGCTCGCTCTTGCCCTTGAATGCTCGTTCAACAATCAATCTTGAATCAATAGTGATGGCCGTATTAGGATCAGCACTAGAAATATGGAGAAGTGTAGTATGAGTACAAAAAAAATCAAAGCAATCGCGTACCCAGTTAACAGCATAGGTCGACTAGGCGCATATAAAAAATAAAAGCACTAAATAGACAGAGTGAAAGAAAGATCACATAAGACGGACAAGTACAAAAAAACATGAAAGAACTAGCCTATACGCAAGTACACAATCCTATAAAGCTAGTTAACAAGTATCAAAGATTCATGGAAAAGAGAGAAAGAGAATGTACTTGAATCAATACTCAACTAACAAAAGAATATAAAAAAATAGTATAGCAGTATATCGCTGACCTCAATAAAAAGGATAGAAGGGAAGGGTTATGTGCAATCAAGTCATGACTGACATATAACATGAAGGAAATCTGAAGAATATAATCAACAATTAATACAGGACATGAATATAATGAAGTAACTAAACTATGATCCCAATGAGCGCACATACACTCGAGGGATACATACAAGTGAACACAAACTCCCCAGCGGCCCATAAAATTAGAGAGTATAACCAATAAACAAAAAACAAGGATAGAAGTATGCATAATGATATGATATGAACCAATAAAATCTTATATGATTCTCCTCCAAATCCGCAAGCCTGGAAGGTAGGACATATGGAAGGTCGCAACTTGTATACCTATACTCCCTCGTATACCTTTCCTCCACTCGTCTACAAGTTCATATTAGCAAGGTCCATGGAGACTACAACCGCATATAACTCATAATCTCATTCTGTACTCGGGCTTCATTCGGGTTTATCTCAATAATCTCAAGTATCAATAATCATGTCCATTACCGGGTCTACAATTAGTAAAAGACTCATTATTTATCTCTTAGCTACAATAGTGTCTAGTATCAATTTAAAAATAGTGGAAAAATTCATCTTTAACATTTTATCATAAAAGCTAATAAAAATTATCATTTTATACTCATTTTAGCCCTCCATTACTAAAAATGAGCCCAAATGGCTAGGCAAGGTTTCAAAATTAATGGTGTTGGACTCTTGGCCATAAAATAGTAGGAACAAATGAATAAATTAGTTTTCATGATGATGTTATGTACAACCACAATCAACGGTTCACAAGTACACCTGCCTACCTTAAACAGGCTCGATATTACTACAGTAATTAATGAACCAGCTAGTCTATGTTTGGGACTCATGCAAACTCTCAATTATCTCATAATTTATGTTCTAGAGTTAATAAAACCAGATAAGGTCACAAGATAATCTACAATCATAATGTAATATCGATGCAAAAACCAAACATTGAACTAAAAGAAGCAGACAGAGGCAAGGGTACTAATCCCAAAAACTCAATTCAAGGATAGTTAATTAGTACAATTACTTCAAATATAAACTCAATCTAAGATCCATAAGCCATAACTTACCTGACATCCGGAGAGTAAGCTCACTAATACCGAAAAATAGCTCAATTAGTTTCAAAATGCTCCAAATGAATCCATACAATCAGAAAACTAGTAAAATAATAATCTACATGTTATAAAAAATCAAATAATACTCATAAAGCTTTGATATTAGTCGGGATCAATATCTAAGTCAAAATGGACTCACAGGCTCGAAAGCCTAAAACTCTAAGCCAAGGGTATCAATGTGTTCCTCTTATTACTGGGAACTTATACCCAAAATTTGGAGTAAAATTGGTCTAAGAATCAAGCTAAAATTAATAAATAAAGTGAAGAATGAAATTGATGAAATTTGGAAAATTAGGGGTGAAATTCAATAAAATTAAAGTAAAAACTTACCAATAATTGAAGAAAAGTTAACGAAATGCAATTTTTAACATTCCCAAAGGTCACATACAAAATTTCAAGGTTTATCAACGGAGAAATTTAATTTGAAGTGAAAAGGGTGGTAAAAATGGAAGAAAATTCGTAATTTTGGGTTTATATATTTCCAGGTGGACAGTGCCTCACGATCGCGACGTTGTTAATAGCAATCACGGAAGTCAACATAATAGGGCATCGCGATTGCTAGGGATTGACCACGATTGCAATGAAGAAGCTCTATCAAAGGGACAGGTCAATGTTTTACAATCGTAAAGGTCAACAACTCTAACATTACATGATCGCGAGGGTGATACTGCGATCACAAAGGTCAAAATTATTGGCACCAGATATGATGCATGACTGCAACTAAGAAATGAAATTAAACTTCCAACGGGGGTTCAAAAATTGATGAATACAAATAAAATATGTCAATGACATGGAAATGATATTCCTTACTCAACGATGCAAATGAAATTCCAATGGAAGATTGTTTCAGCAGAGTGTTGACTAAAGTCCACCCTCGGCTTAAATTTCCATATTTCCAACCGAGTACACAAAATGAGCCCTGCTAGCCCAAGAAATGGAAAAACAACTCACCTAATTCATACTCAAAATTCTGGAGCTGATGGTACAGTCAATTTTCAATCCAAGGCTCTAATCAACAAAAGTTGACCAAGTCAAACCTTTAAACTCCAGAACACTAGAAACACTCAAACCAAGGTAAAATCAAAATGGGGAATTTTGGACAAAAATCAAGAGTCCTTATAGACCAAAATCTATGTATCAAAGCTAATAGAACTAGCAAAATTTATTTCTGAGCTTATTTTCAAAAAATATTGACTAAAGTCAATGATATCAAAAGATAAGGCCTTAAAACAAGAAGAATGACATAGCAACCAAACGAATGATCTAGGAACTAAACCACCGGTCTTGACAAGTCTTAAATAATCTAAGGCCATTACAGGAAATCTCTAATATGTAAGAAAGTATGATAACATAAAAAATAATTAAAAGGGTCATTACAACATCTACTACTAAAAAGACTTTCGTACAGAAAGTTAAAAGAAGAAAGTACTCTAGGGCATAAACAGCTGCAGACACTGATCCTGCAACTCATTCTCGATCTCCCTAGTAGCCTTTTTGAAGGGCCAATATCTTCGTTGAACCTTTACCATCAAAATCTCCCTAAACCTCAATATTCTCACATCTCTAGCCAAAATAAGCACCGACTCCTCTACTACATAAAAAATGTCCTCCACTGGACCAAATCATATTGAAACACATGGGACTTATTTAGAACATATCACCTCAACATAGATCATGGAAAACAGAATGTACAACTAAAAATATTAGATTCAAGGATAGCTTATAATCAATGCTACTAATACGACTCAAGATCTCAAAAGGACCAGTATACCTGGGGCTAAGATTTCCCCACTTACCAAACCTCATCACGCCCTTCATGGGCAATACCTTTAAAAATGCCCTAACACCAACACTAAACTCTAAAGCATGATGTTGATCTGAATAACTCTTTTGCCTACTCTGAGATGCCTAAAGTCTATCCAGAACCAAACAAATTCTATCCAAAGTAACCCAAAGTAAGTTTGTACTCTAAAGTCTAGACTCAAAATAATCAAACTAACAAACTGATGATCGACACCATCTATTGACTACCATCAAAGCCTCAAAAGGTGTCATCTGAGTACTCGAGTGGTAGCTATTATTATAAGAAAATTCAACCAAGCTTAGGAGTTAATCCCATGAACCATAAAAATTAACAGGCCCATAACATGTCGGACTTGAATGGTCCTCTCGAATTGACCATCCATCTTTTGGTGAACATTTGTGCTAAGACGAACCTCTATACCCATACGTCACTGAACAGCTCTCCAAAACTATAAAGTAAGTTGAGTATCGCAGTTGGAAATGACAAAAATCAAAATACCATGCAATTGAACCATCTCAGTTAGATAAATATGGATTAACTTTTCTACACTATAGGAAGTATGCACCGAAATAAAATATGAAGACTTAGTCAATAGATCAACTATAACCTAAACTGAATCATGACTTCAAGAAGTGCACGAAAACCATGAAATAAAGTATATAGTGATCTGTTCCCACTTTTACTCTAGAATGAGAAGTCTTTATATCAATCTATCGGGTCTCTGGTGCTCAAACTTGACCTGCTGATACTTCAAGCACCGAGATACAAACTCTGCAATGTCCCTCCTCATCCCACTCTACTAGTAAAGATGTCTCAAATCTCTATATATCTTAGCTTCATATGGATGAATTCATAGGCTTAAAAAAATCAACTATATCAAATCACCAATCCCCGAAACATAATGTGAACCTTAAACCTCAAAGTGCCCTCTGAATCTAAAGCAACTTTATAGGGCTCACCCCTCAACAACCGATCACAAATATTAACAAATCCTTGATATTCAAACTGATGCTACTGAATCTATTTAAATAAGGTAAAACGGGCTTCCACATTGGCAAGAAAACTAATGTAGTCTGATTAATCAATTCTGGCCAATTGGTTTCCCAAATACTAGATTTCTAAAGCTAACGACCTCTCTAAAATTGAAAGTGATGCCAAACTATCCATACTCATTGGTTTTTGACTCATGGCATCTACTACCACATTTGCTTTGCCTGGATAATACAAGATAAAGATGTCATAGTCTATCAGCAACTCGATCCATCTATATTTTCTAGAATCAACTCTCTTTGGCTCATGATATAATAAATTCTACAATGATCCATGAAGATCTCATAATGAACTCCATAAAGATAATGTCTCTAAATCTTGAGTGCAAAGACTACCATCTCCAACTCTAAGTCATAAGCGGGGTATTTGTGCTCCCGAGTCTTCAACTGCCTAGAAGCATAAGCAATCACACGACCCTACTGCATCAACACACAACCTAAACCAATATAGTAACCATCATAATATATGGAATAAATCTAACCCTCAACCAATAATGTCAATACTGGAGTACAAAATGGCTTTAATCCTCTAAAAACAAGACTCCCAATGATCTGACCACTAGAAAGGAACCCTTTTTTAGTAAATTTGGTCAATGGCACTGCAATAGATGAGAAACCATCAAAGAACCATTTGTAATACCTTGATAACCCAACAAACTATGGACCTCAGTACGAGTAGTCGATCTAGGCCAATCACAAATGGTTGAATTCTTTGATTGGACCACCATAATACCATCCTTAGACACCGCATGTCCAAGGAATACAACTGACATAAGACAAAACTCACACTTTGAGAACTTGGCACATAGCCTATGATCTTTCAAAGTTTAGAGCACGGTCCTAAAGTGTTGCTTATGCTCCTCCCTACTCCATGAGTATACTAATATTTTATCAATAAACACAATCATAAAGGAGTCTGAATAAGGCTTGAACATATGGCTCATTAGATCCGGAAACATTGTGGGGGCATTAGTCAATCCAAAAGACATTACTAGGAACTCATAATGGCCATATTGCATTCTAAATGATGTCTTAGGGATTTCCTACGCCCTAATCCTAAATTGGTGATAGTTGAACCTCATGCTAATCTTAGAAAATGAGGCTGAACCCAGGAGTTGGTCGAATAAATCATTAATCCTTAATATAGTATATTTGTTCTTCATTATAACCTATAGCGTTCGGTTGGTTATAATCAATGTACATGTGTATCGAGCCATCTTTCTTATTATTAAAGAAAACAAGAGCACCCCACGGTGAAATACTATGCCTAATAAAATCCTTATCTAACAAGTCCTGAAGTTGAACATTAAGCTCTCTCAACTCAGCAAGATCCATATAATAAAGAGTAATGAAAAAAATCTTAGTGCCCGACTCTAACTCAATAGAAAAGTCAATGTCTCGCTCAGGTGGTAGGCCTAGAAGGTTAGTCAAAAACACATAAATAAACTCACTAACCATAAGGACCGACTTAGGAGATGAAGTATATACACTCACATCTTAAACATAAGAAAGATAGGCTAAGTAACCATGCAAAACTAACCAACTAGCCTGAAGGTAAGAAATGATCCTCAACGGTACGCGACTAACAGAACTATGCCATATGATCGGGGATGCATCACAAACATCTAAGGTAACGGTCTTGGCATAACAATTCATAACTGCTCAATGAGGGGATAACCAATCCATGCCTAGTATGACATTAAAGTCAACCATATCCAGTAAAATCAAATCATCCCAAGTCGCATAATCCCCAATAGTCATAGAATAGGATCTCAAAACATAATCCATTACGAAAAAATCACCTACTGGGGAAGAAATAGATAAAGGCACAGTTAAAGTCTCAATATCCAATCTCAAACATAGTGAAAATATGATGACATATAAGAGCACGTAGATCCTGAATCAAACAAAGCCAAAGTAAGCTAATACATAAAAAAAATGGTTCATGTAACAATATCATTTGAGGCATCTACATTTGGTCTACCTGGTAAAATATAGAAATGATAAAGACCACCACTATGGACAATATATTAACTCTCTACTCTACTAGACTAAGGTGCACCTCTACCCTGAGCTCCACCTCCTCTACACTGGGGTGGCACTACTCAAATTGTCTAAGATGGTAAGGGGTTGGTGCAACTGTAGGTGGAACAATAGGTTTAATAGTACCCCCATTGGGGGAAATCTATGGAAACGGTCCCATATTACCACACTCATAACATGACTCATACATTCTACTGTAATGTGAAGGCGCAGCGAAACCGTATGGCCACCACAACCTTAATACCAAAGAGTAGTACCCATCGAGGACTAACTAAGTGACTTACCCTCATACCCAAAACTCTACAAACTACCATAAGAAGTTTAAAGTGAGGCCTGCATGAAATGACAAGACTTCCCTTGCTGCTAATGCTGGGATAGGCCCCTAGACCAAGAGCCTGAACCCCTACCACTAAACCGGGATCCACTGAGTCTACCCTGATGTTGGAGCCTCTTTTACTCGCTCTTATAATTCTCACAGAATATACCCTCCACGGTACAAACATGCTCTAACACATCCTAAAATGATGCACCGCTGATAACAAGTATCTCGACAGTCTTACAATCCGAAGCCTCAAACCCCAAGCAAAACTACAAATCCTCTTTGTCTTAGTAGGCATCGACATAGCCCAAACTCAGACAAACAATGAAACTAGGCCTTATACTTAGTGGTTGTCATAGCATCCTGTTGTAATTAAATGAAATCTGCTCTCCCTCTATCCTGATTAGTACGAGAGATATACTTGCACAAAAATGCATCACAAATATAAACCAAGTCATATAAAGTGCATTTGCTAATATAGCAACAAACAAGGATCTCTACTACTGTTTGAACAATCCACTCATCTTAAATACTGTGAAGTCTACACCATGGGTCTCTAATATGCTAAATTATGCAAACCCTCATAGAACCTCTCAAAAAAATCCCTGGCATTGTCTCTAGGAGTGCTTGAAAATCTAGAAGGATCCAACCTCAAGAGCATGCCTATGCCTTTTAATCCACTTCATAGATAGGTGGGCAAGGAGGCATAGGATGGGCTAATGAAGAAACATGTAAAATAGGCACGGATGTACGTAAAGTCTAAGATGGAGGCATCTAAAATAAAGGAACTGTAGTAGCAAGAGGTATCACCAAACCAAGAGCACCTGGGGATACTCCCTGAGTGGATCTCTGGCCCAATCAATAGAATGCACACTCACTATACCCAATAAGTACAATAAGACACATCAGATGTTCGATGTAAGAAATGAATCTAGAGCTTATTCAGATACAACATAAGTTGCCTGCTGCACCTCAAGTAGTTGTTGAACCTGTCTAGAATCAGGCTTAATATCTGGAGCTCTGAATAGAGAAGCAGCTCTAGCAGGTATTGTAGTTCGAGCATGTCCTCGACCTCAGGTTCAACCTCTATCACGACCCCTAAATGGAGCTTTCATTGGTGGTGCAATAGGATTCTCATCCCCTGTGCATTCGATAATCATGTATGTGTCATATGTAGGAGAGTGAACAAGAACAAATAAGATTTCAATAGACCAACTAGGATACAACACTTGACATAGAAATGAAAAGAGATTGATTTCTTAAGAATGTCACTGTAGCCTCCTGAAAAAGTGATATAGTGTATGCATTTTTTTGTTATTTTCTTGCTTGCGTCTTATAACAAAATTAAAACTACGTATTTTTTAATCAACCTGAAAATTTCGTATCATGTTCTAGAAGATAATTTGTTCTCCATGGAGTTACTGGACTTGTATACATTGAAATGGCATGATTGCCTCGGATGTGATAGATCATTATGTGTATAGTTAGGTCTAGGTTTGGTTAACGAAAAGCAAAATTAGTCCTATTTAGGTGTTCTAACATTCTTTTTATATTATAACTCGCAACACTATTTCTATGTCAACAGCTGCGATAATATCCCCTCATAATATTGTTAATATTTTTATTCTTAAATATATTTAGAGAAAAAATTCACCATATATTATTGGGTTTTATGATTTACGCAACGGAAGCATTGCCATGATCTTTCTTACATGAATAATAAATAACATAATCAATATGTATGACATACAAAGTGTGTTGAAAATTAAACCGAGACTTACCTTTCGAAGCATGAACACAGCTCTTGAAGCAAAGCCGGATCCAGATCTACGATCTTTCACAGTGATCCTAAAATCACTCTTGAACTCTCTCAATATTTGGGTGGACAAATATTGTATAAAACCATGTATCTTATTCTATGTTAGGAAGACCCTATTTATAGATCTACAATGATTATAAATTCACTCTTGAACTTTCTCAATATTTTGGTGGACAAATATTGTACAAAACCACGTATCTTATTATATGTTAGGAAGACCCTATTTATAGATTTATAGAAAGAGTTTTCCCAATCCTAATAGGAAATTTTTTCCAATCCAAATAGGATATTTTTCCCAATCCAAAGAGGAAACATTTCTCAATCTAAATAGGAAACATTATCCAATTCCCATAGAATTTAGGTTTTTTGTTCTAATTAATTTAGGCATTGTAGGGACTACAAAATTAATTTTTAGAGGCTTCTAATTATGGAAATAATTCAAAATAAATTAATTTGACTTATTCTTACCATAACAAATTACAAATTATTCCACTAGAAATTCGTAATTGCACTCCTCCATTTTATTTCGTAATTCCCTATTAAACACTTAC
>JBDJHY010211579.1:0-20978 GCA_039654485.1 Withania somnifera | reverse complement strand
GAGGATCTACCTCGACCTCAGGAAAAGACACACATTATCCCGTTCAGGGAAATGGATTACGCGGTAATAGAGGTCTCTCTAGACCCTGAATTCCCTGAAAGAAAAGTGAGTATAGGCTCGTCTCGGAACCCCACCCTCCACCAAGGGATAATCTCTTTGCTATAGGAGTTCAAAACCGTCTTCGCCTTATCCCCTTGGGATATAAGGGAATTATCTTTCGAAGTAATGGTCCAAAGGCTGCACATGGACCCCAGAATTAAGCCAGTGTAGCAGTAAAAAAGGAAATTTGCACCGGAGAGAAACCAAGTCATCCGATCTGAGTTTGAGCAACTGCTAGAAGCGGACATTCTTTTTGAAGTAAAATACTCGACCTGGATTGCCAACCCAGTAATGGTTAAAAAAGCAGGGGGCGGATAAAGAATGTGCATCGACTATACCAACCTAAACAAATACTGCCTAAAAGATTGTTACCCCCTTCCAGTCATAGATCATAATGTAGAGGCAGTCTCAGGGTACGAACTGTTGAGTTTCCTTGACCTGTACAAAGGTTACCACCAAGTGATGATGGACGAAGAGGACGCTGCAAAAAGGGCCTTCATCATACACCGAGGGACTTTTTCCTACAAGAAGATTCCTTTTGAGTTAAAAAATGCAGGGGCCACATACCAAAAGTTAGTGGATAAGATATTTAGCCAGCAGGTCAGTAAAATAGTAGAGGTCTACGTAGACGACATATACTTCAAAAACAAGACCCTGAAAATAGGCTTGAAAGACCTGGAAGAAGTCCTACAACTCCTAAGGCATATCGGACTAAAGTTAAACCCGATAAAGTGCCATTTTGGAGTCAGCTCTAGAAAATTCCTGGGATACATGGTATCTAAGAAGGGGCTAAGTGTAAACCCCTCAAAAATCAAAGTGGTAGCGGAGATGAGATCTCTGAAGTGCTTAAAAGATGTTCAGAAGTTAACAAGGTGCCTAGCTTCACTAAGCCAATTCTTGTCCAAATTGGTTGAGAAACAAACTGCCTTTACTTCGTGTTCTAAAGAATGCCAAGAACTTCCAATGGACAGATGAATGCCAAAGGGCCTTTGAAGACCTAAAACAACATCTAGCAACACTACCTGCCCTGACTATACCAAATCCAGGAGAGACATTATACCTCTACCTGGCCGCTGCAGGAGAGGCAGTCAATGTCGTCCTTTTCATAAAAGAAGGAGGAACTCAGAAGCCAGTTAACTTCATTAGCCAATCTTTTCACGGAGCCAAAATAAGGTACTTACCCACAGAAAAAATGGTGCTGGCACTTATAATGGCACCTCAGCGACTTCATTCCTACTTCCAAGCACACCCCATCTGTGTGCTAACTGATATACCCCTAAAATAAATACTACTGAAGCCAAAAGCAGTTGGGAGTTTGATGAAGTGGGCGGTTGAACTCGGAGATCATTAAATTGATTTCCAACCTCGAAAAGCCATAAAGGGCCAAGCTTTGGCAGATTTCCTGGTAAAGGTAAACCTGGCACCTCGGAATTAATTGAACCACCTGTAATAGAGCCTGAGGTAATCACAGAGCCTAAAGCACCTCAGGACACTTTTGTCATGTATATAGATGAGGCCTCCAGTGAAGACGCCAACAGAGCTGGGATCTTACTCACAAGACCTAAGGGTTGAGGTATCGTACGCACTACAATTTACTTTCGAAACCACAAACAATGTAGCTAAATATAAAGCGCTGATAGAAGGCCTTCGCCTAGCCCAAAGGGTGAAAGTAGAATCAATTTCTGTCTTTACCGACTCCCAGCTCGTGGTTAATCAGGTAAAAGGCACCTATGAAACTAAAGAAGCCCAACTGAAAAAGTACCTAGAAATAGTGAAGGGACTGCTTGAAAAGTTCGCCTATTTCCAAATAGTCAAATTCCTCAAGATGAAAATACCAAAGCAGATGCCCTCAGCAAACTGGCATCCTGTAATGAAGGCAGGAAAAATAAGGAGGTATTGATTGAAGAACTCCACCACCCAAGTATCAATGAAGTCAGCATTTCGGTGGTGGACAAGGTAGGAAACAATTGGACGACCCCTATCATAACATACCTCACCTCAGGAGAGGTACCCTCAAATCCGGATGAAGCTAGAAGACTTCACCTCAAGGCCCCAAGGTATGTCCTGAATTATGGGATACTTTACAAGACGCCTTTCTTACAACCCCTTCTGAGGTGTATAGGACCAAGTCAGGCCAAGTATATACTACGCGAGGTCCATGAAGGATCGTGTGGCTACCACCAAGGGGATAGAGGTTTGTCTAAAAAGATCATGAGATAGGGTTACTACTGTCCTACCATGGTCCAAGAAGCACAGGACTTCGTATAGAAGTGTCAGAAATCCCAGTACCATGCGCCAGTAACTCGGCAAACCCAGAATGAGCCGATCTCAATATAAAGTACCTGGCCATTCACATAATGGGGGATCAACATTGTAGGCCCCTTCCCTGAGGCACCAGGAAGGGTCAAATTCCTGGTAGTAGCAATCGACTACTTCACCAAATGGGTGGAGGCAGAACCTTTAGCCACAATCACAGGGAAGAAAATCCTGGGCTTCGTATGGAAGAATATTGTGTGCCTATTCGGCATACCGAAGAAGATCATCTCTGACAATGGGAAGCAGTTTGTGGACGACCCATTCAAGTTATGGTGTGATGAGATGAAAATCACTCAACAATTCTCCTCGGTGGCTCATCCTCAAGAAAATGGCCAGTTCGAGGTAACCAATAGAACCCTGGTGCAATGTTTAAAAATAAGGCTAGGCAAAGCTAAAAGGGATTGGGTGGAGAACCTATCAAACGTCCTACCAAACCACCCCAAGAACACCTAATAGGGAAACCCCCATCAGCCTAACATATGGAATGGAAGTAGTGATTCCAGCTGAGATCGGAGTACCAAGCTCAAGGGTACTGCATTATGCCGAACTCTCTAACGAAGAAGAACTAAGGTTAAACCTCGACCTACTAGAGGAAAAAAGAGAAAATGCTGCTATCTCTGAGGCGATATACAAACAAACCATAGCCAAATACTACAATGACAGGGTAAAGAATACCTAATTTACCCCAGTCCAATATGTACTGAGGTGGAATGATGCCAGCCTAGTCGAAAAAATGGAAAAGTTAGAAGCTAACTAGGAAGGCCCTTATATGGTGGTTGAAGCATCTAGAGCAGGAAGCTACAAACTAGCAAGACTAGACGATACCGAGGTACCCAGAACCTGGCATGTAAGTAATTTACGTAGGTTCTACCAGTAAACATCTTGTTATTCATGTTCCTATCTTAATAAGTACCTTCTCATTTCATTTTATGATTATGTCTTTATATACTTGTATGAATAAAGTATTAGTGTGGGAAAAATCCCAGCCTACTAAAGGCTTTACCAAAAACAATTATTAAATCGACCTCGTCAAATTGAGAGCTCGGTTCGGTAAAAAGTATTGTCATTATTAAATCGACCTCGTCCAATTGAGAGCTTAGTTCGACAAGAACACCACACTCATTAAATTGACCTCGTCAAATCGAGAGCTCGATTCATCAAGAACACTACCATTATTACTAAATCGACCTCGTAAGAATGAGAGCTCAGTTCGGCAAGAACACTGCTATTATTACTAAATCTTCCCCATCAGAGGGAGCTCAGTTCGGCTCAAATTCATGAAGTGAAATCCGTCTAAACTAAGGCTCGAAAGACCTAAACTAATTGAATCACTGTTTTTATTATCATTTTAAGTGGTAACAGGAATACCTAAAGGCAAAGGGAAAAGGCGAGCTATCCCCAAAAGGAAAAAGAAAGTCGGGACGCAGCTATGTGACTCTTTTGGTTAAATTAATTCGTTAGCATTGAAATTCTATAGAGAAGTATCTCAAAAATAAAATCAATTTCACATCGAATTTCCAAGACTACCTCGCACTTAAAAGCTTGGTGTCGATAGGGATCCAATTAACTATTCAAAAATAACAGAGTCAAAGAACAAACTCAATTGTATAAATAAAATTCAAGGGTACAACTCCTCAAGAAAGGAGGGAAAAACCTATACATCTTAAAGTACAAAAATATATCTCCTAATGCCTACGCTGCCGTGCGGCTCCACCTTGGCCCCTTCCCTGCATAGGAATAATGGAGGAAGGCCTCGCCTGGCTCGTGCTGGCCTGCTTATTCCTTTGAAATTATTAAGGTCGCTTCTTTACGTCCTCGTACATAGCCAGGACGTTTTCCAACATCACCTTATTCCTCTTAAACGTCAACGAGGCCTCCCCCTGAGTAGTAGCCTAGATGGAGAGTAGGACGGTCAGCTCGGTAACATGCTCCTCCACCTCATTAAAGGTAAGGAGACCCCCTTCCCAGAACATGATCTGCTCATATTCCCGGATTCGATCTCTGAAGCGATTCACTTCGACTTCTTGGTGCTTAAAATACAACTCAAGCTGAGTTGTCTTAGCCTTCTAAAAATCTACCAAACTCTCTGTGTTACCCACCATGGTACGAACATCACCTTGGAGGAAATCAACCTTTCGCGTCAACTCCGCGTTCTCCTCCAGAAGGTAATTCTTTCTTTTGAGGAACTCTCTTATCTTTCTCACCAGGCCCTGAAACTCGGTATTCTAAGACAGGTGGGACTTAAATTATCTGATGAACTCATCCTTGAGGTGCAACTCTCTATCCCTTTTCTGGAGAAGTTGCTTAAGGAAAAAGTTCTCCTTTTTCATTTGTTCAAGCGTATAGGGGATAAGTTGATGAAAACACAAGGTACAGAATATTAGGATAAAAATAAAGAAACCATGAGACAAAGGAAAAGTATTTTCATTAAGGCCAAGATGGCCAAGATATTTACATTCAAGGAAACAAAAATACATTTACAAAAAAAAGCTAAAACTAGACTAAGGTACTGTCTCCGACCTGCGGGACGACTGAGATAGGCGGCTCGATAGATGAAGAGCCGACGGGGACTCCGAAAAAAGGACCAGGAGAGGCTCTAGGAATGGATGCCAACTCAGTACGGGAAATACCTCCATTGGTGAGGAAGGACAGGATATCCAGATCAGTATCTTCAGAGCAATCCCGTAGCTCCTCCACTGTCATAGGAGAGGAGTGCTAAGAAATGTGCTGGAGAAAGGAAAGATTACGATGCACCAATATAACATTGATCAGGTCCTCAGTCACTCTGAAAACCGCCTCCGTATCATACCCGAACTAACTAGTCTGGATGTTGATGTCGGGGTAAGCTCTATCCACCTCGTCAAGGGCCACCGCCTTTGCGACGGTCACCAAAATATTGCTCATGGTGGATACGTAGTCGGTGAATGTAGTATTCTAAGTGATCTTCTCGAACAAAACCCCAACAATCTCCCCTTGTGTATCCACGAAGGTGGCCTTCAAGTGACGGAGCTCCGCCTTGAAAGTTCTCCGACCCCTTTCAACGACTTAAACCCATTATTTAGATGCCCTCAAATTCAGCTCGGCATACCTATCCCTCTTCTCAGCCGCTTTCATCCTCTCCTCAGCAGCCCTCACCCTCTCCTGGGCATTTTCTTTCTTCTCCTCTAGAGCCTTCAGATGGCTCTTAGTTTCCTTTCGGAGTAGCCTTTCTCGACAAAATTCCTCATTGGCATCATACATCCTCTGGGTGAGAATGGTTGACGCCTTGGAAAAAACCTGTAAAAGGAAGGTTAGTTCAGTAAAGAGTGGAAGATAAAATACAAGACTATTATTTACCTCGCTCAGCTAGCCCAGAGACATGTCCCCAACCAAACAAGGAGCGGAATTACTGGGTTTCTTCGATTGACGCTCCGGAGCCGGGGGGCTTTCATTTGGGAAAATCACCTCGAATTCAGCAGCAGTCAACCACGTAGGCAACCTGAGCAACAGGGGGAGGAGTGAGTTCTTGTTCCATTTCAGCCCGGGGCCCAGTCTCCTTCGCAGGATGGGGGGAAGGGCTGGACCTCGTTTGTGGCTACAAGTTTATACGAACCACTGAAAGAAGAAAGAAGCAAGTCAGAAAAAGAGAGGTGCAAATAATTTGCACTGACAAAATAAAGAAATTCAACACACTTCAAACTATCTAACCTGAGGTTTCCTCTGAGACCATTCCAGGGGCCTTAGACACTAATGCCAGCCCGGTACAAAACCCGTGTCAGTAAATCGATAGAGGTGGGGAGGAATCCTGTTAATAAGTTCAAAAATAAAGGGGTCAACCTTACCCCTGAACAACATTTTTTATTACCCCTAGCACCAATAAAGTGGAAGTTGGTCTTAAAAAAGGAAAAAATTATCCTTCTAATCAGAAATTTTGGAAGGGATAAGAATCCTAATGTCACGAACGGGGCTAAAAAAATACCACCCCGAAGAAAGGACGAAGGTTTTTATGGAAAAAAATTATTTAAAGAGGTTTACTATGGGTTCCACCCCGACCTTAGAACAAGCCAAGGCAAAAACCATAATAGTGCGCATAGCGTTTAGGGTCAATTGCCCCAGATTAAAGTTATAGGTTCCCAAAATACTAAGTAAAAGACAAAAAAGGGGAAACCTTGAACCAAAAACAATATACTCATGGAACATTGTACAGAAACCCAAAGGGGAAGAGGAAGCCCTGTCACCAGGGCGAGGTAAGATAAACTCAAACTCGGGGGGAAAATGGTGTCTTCTAAGAAAGGGAAGCAAGAAACATATATTTAAGGTACTATCTATATTAGTGACCTCAAAATCCTAGCCTCCAAAGGCTGGGGGGGGGAGAGGTTAGAGTTTGCACAGAGGATGTACCACTACCCACCTGGTACACCTTTGCCTCATAAGAACCAGAAGGGGAAGAAAGAGATGAAGGAAAACTAGAGAAAGAAGATGAGGCACTACTGAAAGAAGTAGACATACTTATTGTTTACGTTAGAAGAATATAGGAAGAGGCGCAAAAAGAAGATGCTAAGTGAAGGAAAATCTCTGATAAATTGGAAAAACAAAAACGAAGAATTATAAACGAGGAAGAATAAGAAGGAAGAAGGTTGAAACCCCCCCACCCCCAAAAAAAAATATATATTAAGGAATTAAAATAATAGGGGTTGTTGAAATACACTAGTAATCCCAAGGACTATAATTTTGACTTTTTTTGGGAAGAAGGTGAAAAGGCCCGTTGCAGTAAATATCTCCTGTTTCCTAGGAGAATCTTACAGAAGGTTATACGTCTCCCACGGAGATGGTGACACATGTCAGCAAAAATGAGAGATGGTGACACGTGGAAAGAAAAGGCGGGAAAACATAAATGAACTAATAAAAAACTCCTGCCTTACCCCTATTAAAAAAAGAACAGAGGTAACAGGTCGGGAGTAACTCGTCCCAGCAAAGGGCGACGAAGAAAAGGGAAAGGCACCCAAAATATTAATTACCTCGATAATATGGCTAACAAGCCACCCCAGCTATAATGCGATTTTAGACCGGTCACCTCGGTCATGGACTAGCTAATCTAAAATACAGCTTCTTACCTCGGCAATAAATTATCTTAAATTTGCCTTATGGCCCCAGGAGTGACTTCGGCGAGCCAATCCGAAGGCACAAATCAAGCTACCTGTTGACCTCGAGGACCTCTCCTTGGGGATACCCCACTCTTCCCCACACAAGGACATCAGTCGAGTGACATGAAGACACACATCGACTCCTGGGGTGGACTGCTGTAGAATAGCGGTTATTAAAAATACTATTTACTTTTAGTGATTAATATTTACCATTAACTGCCATAATTAGACTCCTAATAAAGGAAGAATTCTATAAGGATTATGATACCATTTATAAGTGGTAGAGTTATGGTAGGATTACCATTATTAGTTACATCAATCCCGGAAATCACTCCGGACTGCTAGCCAAACCTGGTCATCAGAAGTAGCTATAAAAGTCCAAGAAATTCAGAGGCAAAGGTACGCTCACTATACTACTCTAAAAGAATTATTGGGATTCTCTTATCGCTGAGTACTAACTTAAGCATCGGAGAATTACCCAGGGACCATCCTGGAATCTGTTTTGCAGGCACTTACGTATTCATTGTTGCTGATCATGGTCACAAGGTGTTCATATCTTTTATTAGTTTATTGGTGGTCTTTTTAAGACTCATCATTGATAAGCTTCTTACTTCTCTATGAATTTTTTTTGAAATGTTCTCAATTGTCCAGTCATGCAATTTGATGTATTATAAATTTATAATTACCATATCCAAATTTCCTGAAGTATCACAAGCTTTTTAGTATTTTCCGGACGTTGTTTCATTTAGTTGATAATTTAATATTTTTTGAAAACTCAAGTGAAATCCTTTATTTATTTGTGCATATATTTTGATAAGCCCGTGGTAAAATTTTGTTTCCAAATCTAATTTTTTTTCTGCTTCATGAAACTTAGAATAATGTTTTTTCTATAAACTGAAATAACAATAAATTTTCATATAGAAAATTATTTATTGAATTAATGAAACTATCTAAAAAAGAATTTACGTGTAAATTGTTCATCAACATCTATTAAATAAATATTTAAAATCATTGTAATAGTATCATGCAAATATATAAAGAGAACTGAATAAAAGATTTGGGTTACTTAATTGGATTAAAAAATATATCTTAAACAATAAAAATAACATGGCTACTAATTAGGAGAGAGAATGGTGTTTCTATAGTATTAAGTATATTTTAAGGAAAATTGTGAAAGTTGAGTTATAGACTTAAAAAAATAAAAGTAATTTTAGAGGGCAATTTTTCAAATTTGGGTGATAATTTAGAATAATTATTTTAAAAATATGCAATTGATTTAGGATTGAATTTCAACTTAAATATAGCAAGTTTACCTTTTATTATATCGATGGGGAATGCTAATAAAGGATTTTTTTTTTACTTCTCGTCTGTAATTCGAACACGATTTGTAATAACCTATGAAACCTTTGCTTGTACTACAAAGAAATTTAAGTTATATATATTAAAAAGAGATTTTTGTATATTGTTTCTTTTGATTTGATGGTCATTAAAAATATTTTTTTTGAGTTAAGATTAGTGTATATTTTATTTTCTTTAAATCTTACTTTGTGGAAGTATGATAAATATATTATTATTATTGTTGTTGTTATTAAAAGGATTCAACTATTTATATATGCATATACAAAAAAAAAATTATACTGCACTAGCTATTTATCTCTTATATATTTTGAGAAAAAAAGGATCAATTGAACAACACTCAGAAAAATATATCTTACTAGAGATTTTGTTCATAAAGTCGTGATAAAGACCAAGGATGCTTGTGATAATGATGTCCTTATTGCGCAGAAGATTGAGTATGAGTCTTTTCCTGAATACTGAAACCATTGTAGAGTGCAAGGTCACAGTGATGCTAAATGCGGAATATTGCATCCAAATCTCAGGAAGACCAATAGTAAAAATGAAAATCATCCGCAAGAAGGCATTACCAATATAAACAACATTGTTGATGATTTTGGAAAAAATAGTAATGCAATGCATGTCGAACCTATGGCAGAAACTAAAGGCAGAAACATCTTGAACAACGCTACTAATATGGAGGTGGAAAATAAAAGGGATAGTGAAGGATGGACAACGGTGGGTAAAGGCAAGAAGATTAACAAAAATTGGAGGAACATACAGAGAAATTAACACAACAAAGTTGAAACTAGAACGAAGGTTAACTTTTGCAATTTCAAAACACAGGCCTCTGGTGAAATGTTGAATGACTTAGCTGAATGTGCTGAGGTGTGTGAAATCACTATCTAGAAGAAAGGAGCTACTAGCGCTGAGGTTAGTGAAACAATTGTTCATAAGGAGAGCATGATTGTGTTACAAAACTATATTAATACAATAACAAAGATAGAATGAAACTAGATTAGGACGTGACTAATTCACTGTCTTTAGGATAATATTAGCCCCCACTACAAACTTTGTATGGATTAACGATGCTAATTTACCCTTAGGATTCCCTAATCACCATGAACATTTTCTTGGAGTTTTTGAGAAAGAGAGAAAAATGAGGTTAAGAAATATATCATAATTTCTGATCTTATCAGGTTTTTATAGGTAAATAATGAAAAATTTTCACAATTAGTAACAGCCTAAACTTTCATTATTTATCCTAAAAAAATTTAAAAATAATTAATTGGTTAACTGCTCTTAATCACACACGCGCTCGCGTTCCAAGGCGAGGCCACCTGTATCACCTTGACGAAGTCACCTTGGTGAGGTTGCCTTGATGAGGTCGCCTTGACGAGGTCACCTTAGTAAAGTCACCTTGGCGAGGTCACCTTGATGAGGTCTACCCCAGGGCCCCCCTGCTCTCAAAATAGGACTTCACCCTTTTATTTCAACTAGTTGTCTTTACGTTCTCAGTCTCTTCTTGAGCTCATTTTTGAACCACGAGTCCCCCCCGAGCTGAGGGCTACATGCTAGTATGTTAGTTGTATTCCCGAGATGCAGGCTCCACTTTATCTTTTCTTATTTACTTAATAAGAAAAAACACCATAATAAAGCAAGGGAAATCTCTCTAATCTTTCCATGTGGGACTTACATCAACTCCATCAATTGAAGACTATATTCAACAATCCCCCACTTAGTTTTTAATTAAACAATTTGCACTTAAATAAAAGTATCTTTCGATTTGAACTTTCACTTAGTGCTGGTCCTTCAAGATCCTGACAAAGTCTGTGGCAGCTTAATAGCTTTTGAGCCAATAATTCTTATGTTAGAATCGGAATGACCGCACACACATAAAATATTCTCTTAAATGTTCATATACAAGGTAGAACTATTATGGCCATGTGCTCAACCTAGATCATGATCGACCTAATACTTTTTTTAGAAACGGCACCACTTCTTATGTCTACATAGGTGAAATTTCTCAACCTCTAAGAATTCCATTAAGAGTTTATAACTCACCCTTAAAACATAGACTAGTTATAAAGTTTACACTAGTGTGACTTAGCTAGTTATCAACAATTTGTTGTTGAACTATGGGTATTCATAGTTAAAGGTTGGGGTTCCATCATTGCTAGATAATCAAATAGGTCTCAAACCCATTTCACGGCTTGTTCCAAAGACCATGTCTCTTGAAAGTCCTTTGGTTAATGGATATCCTAGATTATTACAAGATCTTATATACACTACAGTTATTACCCCCTCGGATATTAACTGTCTTATATATGCATGTCTTAGACTGATATGTCAAGACTTTTCATTATGAATTTTATTATAAGCTCTAGACAATGTTGTCTCACTATCACAGTGCAAATAGATGGATGGCATCAGTTGTGGCCACAACTTAATATCTAATAGCATATTCCTCAACTATTCTTCTTCTTTGCCTGCTGCAGCTAAAGCAAAAAATTTAACTTCCATGGTGGAATGTGTGATATAGGTTTGTTTCTTTGAAGCCTAAAAAACTGCACCACCACAAGTATAAAAATCCAGCCACTTGTGAATTTGTTATCACTATCACCAGTTATCCAACTGGTATCTGAATATCCTTCAAGAACAACTGAAAAATTTCCATGATGCGATGCAAGAATTTTAGTTCTTTTCAAATAACTAAAATCTCTTGCAATTGCTTTCCGATGGTCTGAACTAGGATTACTTATGAATCTTGAAAGCTTGTATATTGTAAATGCAATATCAGCCTAGTATAATGTGTAGCCTACAACAATCTTCCTATTGTACTTGCATACTCAATTTGTGCAACAACTCTACCACAATTCTTACTAAGTTTAAAAGATGAGTCATATGGAGAGTTAGCTTCTTTGAAGTTTAAATGCTGAAACTTATTGAGTATTTTCTCAATATAATGAGATTGACTTAAAGAGTAACCCCCATTATTTTTCTCAACCTTAGTACCTAAAATATTATCAACTTTATTCAAGTCTTTCATCTGAAAATATGAACTTAAATAACTCTTTGTTTCATTTATACCTTTTATGTTTGTTCCTATTACCAACATATCATCAATATAAAGGCATACGATAACACCATAATCATTTATAAACTTAGTATATATGCATCTATCAGATGAGTTATGCATTAAACCATTTGATAAAATTATAGAGTCAAATTTCTCATGCCACTGCTTAGGAGCTTATTTCAGACCATACAACGATTTGACAACTTTACAAACCTTATTCTCATTTCCAGGTAGTACAAACCCTTTAGGTTGTTTTATTTATGCCTTTCAACTTTATTAACACTTAGTTAAACATTCCATCAGATACATAACCTTTTCCAACAAAAGAACCTACCTTAGATAGAATTATTTTATCATATTTTATCACAACTTTAAGTCCTTTTTTATAAAACATAAAACCAGAAATTAAGTTCTTCCTAATTTGAGGAACATGAAGTAAATTAGTAAGAACAACTTTCTTTTCGAATGTAAACTGCAATTCCACACTTTCAGTTCCTTGAACCTTGGTAGTTTGATGATCTCCCAAAAGGACTTCATGCCCTTTTACAGTTTTTGTGTAATCTTTGAAGAGTGAACGGTTGTTGCAAACATGAGTTATTGCACCAGAATCATACCACCAATTTGATTATACCAATGTAATCGAAAATCATGGCAATAATCTCGATTTCCTTTTCTTAAACAACATTTGCACTCATATTCTCTTCACCACTTTTCTGGTTTTGTTCTTTCTTGGGATTCCTACAAAAATGTTTTATATGTCCCTTCTTGCCATAATTGTGATAAATAATTTGGAACCAATCTTTCTTTCCTCTTTTGTTAGAGTTAGAGTTATTATCATTGGAGTTATTGTTTGCCTTCCTTTTCTTTCCCTTTTGATTCTTCTGTGCAATATAGTGCACTTTGGAACTTGAACAAACATTCAGATCTCTATCACGATTTTGAGTTACCTCTTCAATTTGTAAGTGTTTCTAAATTTGTTCCAAAGTGAACTCTTCAGAAGTATGGAGTAATTTCTTTCTAAAATTATTCCAGGATGGAGGCAATTTGGAAATAATTCCTCCAATGATCAACTTATCAGGAATCTTTATTTTCAAGTTTTTAAATTTAGAAATAAAAATTAAAAATTGATGGACTTGATCAAGGATAGAAATATTATCAACCATTGTGAATTCAAAAAACTTAAAGGCAACAAACTTATCTTCCCCTTGTTTTTCAGCGTTGTATTTGAACTCTAGGGATTTCCACATCTCTATTGTAGATTGAATTGGAGTATAGAGACCATACATTTGGTTTATATAGGGAATTCAGAATGTATCCCCTGCATAGCATTTTATCTTTTCTACGCTTCTTACGTTCTACAATCCTTTCTTTAGTGTCTTTGTTTGATGGTTCTGACAGAGCAACCAAATCAGGATCCGGAACATAGAAAATCTTCAATGTAGTAAGTAACAACTTCATCATCTCCTTCAATCGTAGGAAATTTGTTCCATCAAAACGATCTAGTTTCATGGAATCTTAATCAAACATATTTATTGTGTTTTGAACAGTTTCCATTAATATTATCGTAAGATTGTTTCAAAACTATGTTAATATGGTAATAAAGATAGAATGAAATTAGATTAGGACGTGACTAATTTACTTTCCTTAGGATAATATTAGCCCCACTAAAAACTTTGTATGGATTAACGATGCTAATTTACCTACAGGATTCCTTAATCACCATGAACATTATCTTGGGTTTTTGAGAAAGAGAGAAACATCATAATTTCTGATCTCATCAGGTTTTTATAGGAAAATAATGACAACTTTTCACAATGAATATTTTTCACAATTAGTAACCGCCTAAAACTGTCATTATTTATCCTAAACAAAAAAATCAAAAAATAATTAATTGGTTAACTTCTCTTAATCACATATGCACTCGTGCCCCAAGGCGAGGCTGCCCTGTGTCGCCTTGATTAAGTCACCTTGGTGAGGTTTTCTTAATAAGGTCACCTTGATGAAGTCGCGTTGGTGAGGTCGCCTTGGCGAGGTTGTCGTGGCAAGGTCACCTCGGTGAGGTCCACCCCCGCAGCCCCCTGCCCTTTAAATAAGACTTCACCCATTCATTTCAGCTCATTGTATTTACGTACTCAGTCTCTCATTAAGCTTATTTTATGACAACGAGTCCTCCCCAAGCTGAGGGCTATGATCTAGTGTGTTAGTTGTGTTCCCGAGCTGCAAGCCCCGCTTCATCTTTCCTTATTTACTTACTAAGGAAGGGAACCATAAATAAAACAAGGGAAAGTTTTCTAATCTTTCCATGTGGGACTTACATCAACTCCATCAATTGAAGACAATATTCAACAGATTAAACAACAAATGAAAGATGTTGCAATAACCATGGTGGATAAGAATAGCCCTCCCAAGAAAGTGAACATTAGAAAAATCATAAGGATCAAGAAAACAAAATTTGAAAAAATTGAACCTCCTTATGTGACTACTAGATCCAAAAAGAAAGAAAAGACTGTAGATGATGTATCTAAAGCTATTTTGGGCGTCATCCTTAATATGACCTCCCTTCAAGAAGTGCATATTAAAGGTCCTAACGTTCTTATGCCTGAACTAGGTCCTTTAAGTTTTCTTGATGAGGAAAATGCTAATATCTTTCCTATGAAGCACCATTCTACTATTGACACTGGCATTCTCAAAGACAAACTTCCCATAAAAAATTACAGGAACAATGTTTAAACCTACAAGTATAGAATTTGATCCCATATTAAAAGAGGTTTTCACCGAAGAAAGTGATGTAGAATTTGAGGAAACTCCTTCTCAAGAAGACAGTGGCACAAATGAGTATGGCCATTATGCATCTAGGTCCGAAGAAGAAGTTGAGGGGACCCAATTCCCTAATGAAAAACCCCTTTTAGATAGCGAAGCTCAAAATTTTAAAGGAGATCAACTAAGAAAGAAAGATCCTGGTCAACTAGATCAACCAAAGATGATCCATCCTAGCTATGTTTTCAAAGAGGGTATGAAAGCAGATCAATCAGGATAGAGTCTTGTAGTTAAGCCAAATACCAATCAAAAGAAAAGCTTAGTTCCTATTCACCTAGTCTCCAATGAATAATTATTTAGCATGGAATATTAGGAGTATCAAGACTTTGAATGCTGATGATAGGTTGAAAAATCTTAAAAAAATAAAATACAAGATACCGTTTATTTCTCTGCAAGAACATTTTGTTAAGAAAGAGAAGCTTGAGAAGTATATGAGAGTGCTTGGAATGCAATTATCTATTCTAATACCAACAACAAATTTGGATTTTTGGTCAAATGAACTTCTTGTTGAGATCAAGAGGGATTTGAAACAAGTGACTTGTAAAAGTACACATATCACTACAATAATGAGTATCATATCACTACTATGTATGCTAAGTGGAGGACTCATTTGAGAAAAGAACTCTGGGAGGATCTGGAGAACATCTATAACAATATTACTGGTCCATGGTCAATAGTTAGAGACTTCAACGTTATATGTGAAGCAGCTGAAAATAAAGAGGTACAAGTTTTAGAATTGACACAAGTTTTGACTTTTTGAATTCTGTAAAATATTATGGGATGCAAGATGCTGCTTTTCTTAAAACATGTTCACCTGGAGCAAAAAAATAGGTCATCCCAATACTATTTGGAAGAGGTTGGATAGAATGGTCTATAATGCAGATCGGTTTTGATATGTTTCATCAAAATAGTGTTGTTCATTTGGCTAGAGCACGTTCTTACCACTCTCCTCTTTTGATACCTTTCAAGAGGAATTGTGATGTACATGTGAAGTACTTTAAGTTTCTTAACTTTTGGACCAAACATAAAGATTTCCAAGAGGTTGCTAAAACTACTTGGAATTTTCAATTCAATAGAACCAAGCTCAAGAAGACTTCATATTGATTGAGAACTTGTTCTGGAAAGTCCTTTGGTGATATTTACTCGGTACAAACTTATCACGACCCGATTTTGTAGATCATGATGGCACCTACTATACCACCAGTAGAAGAACCAACCCCGTAGTCAGAAATCAAAGCGGAGGACTACTATATCAAATGCAAAAGACACAATTTAAATAGATGATGTATAAATAAAATAGAGCGTAAGTAATAGAGTCAAATAACATGCCCAAAACTCGGTATCAGTGTCAAATGAACCACTAAGTACAAAAATAAGAAATTCAAAATGTCTAATACAACTGTGTCTTCGAAATACATGGAGATCAGATAGAATTTCCAAGCCGAAGAGAAGCAGTAAAAGCTGGACGTCAAGCTCACCCTGAGTCTCTAAAGTAAAATAAAATCTGCACAAACAGATAGTTGTAATCACGGTTAGGGACCTGTACTCGGATCTGCATATGTGCAAATATAGTATGAGTACAAGCTGCTGAAGCAACCCATACCCAGTTGGCTTCAAGAGCCTTCTAGGCACATAATAATAATAAAAGCAGTAAATAACTGAATATAATAAAGGGGTGACAAGCAATTAGCACAACATAGGTAGCTAGCTACTCAAATAAGAATCAAGTATAGGTAGACATGTATTCCTAGCTAATCACATAACAGGATCTCAGGAAATTAAGATAACGTATCTGAGAATCCTTGAAATAATATATGTGAATAATAATACAATAAATCAGGAATCAAAAAAGACGGAAAGAGAATATAGACGGTATACCGATAAACTCAAGTATAAGAGTGGATGGCTAAATAAGAGTACAAGGCACTCCAACATAACATGAAGTATCATTTAACCAATAATAACAAATAAGCATGAATAAGAATAATAAAGTAATGCAATTAAACGCTGTAAATTCCCCCAGAAAGGAGTGTAGCAAAAACATGCTCATCGTAGACCTTAGATGATTACACAAATTTCTCTCAATTAGATGTTATCAAATCCATACTGACTGAAGAAGACAATAGCGAGTGTACAACTATTCCTACTAAGGATGAATCAAAGATATCATTGATAACATGGATCCAGATAGATATCTAGGATTAGATGACTTTACTGCATATTTCTTCTAAGTGGTCTAGAACACTATCGCTGGCTATATTACTCTTGCTGTAAAAGGTTTCTTTATGGAGCTAACTTACCTAAATTTGTTACTCACACAAATATTGTTATGCTTCTAAAAGTTCCCTCGCCTCAATCCTTCTCTGATGTTACGCATGTCAACTTGTGCAATATTTTCAGTAAAATTATTGCAGAAATTCTTAATTCTAGATTTAGTAAGATTCTTCCAATCTCATTTGCAATAATTAGAATAAGTTTATCAAAGGTCTATCTATCACTGAGAATGTTCTTTTAGATCATGAAATTATCCAAGATATTAGCAAGCCTAAATATAAAGGGAATGTGGTTCTAAAACTAGGTATGGTCAAGGATTATGATAGTATCTTAGTCTTATCTTTGTATCTTGATGAGAAAAATGGGCTTTTGTGAAGTCTGGATAGACACAATCTTCAGGCATATATCCAGCAACTAGTATTACCTCATTGTTAATGGTACTAGACAAGGCTTTTTTTAAATATGAAAGAGGGGTAATACAGGGAGATCCTTTTCCCCTTCTTTATTTAGCTTGTGTGCTGATTTTCTTTCTAAAAAATTCAATGATTTAAGCAATAGAGCTAACTTTATAGGTTTTTATACAAATAAGCATGGTCATATTATTAATCATATTGTCTTTTTTGATGATATTATTTTTTATAGTGGGTACAAACATTCCCTCTCTCCACTGATGCAAACTTTGAATGAGTATGAAAGTATTTCAGGACAACTAATCAATAAAAACAAGTCTTCTTTGGCTATGTGCCCTAATGCTCTATCGGAGGAGGTTAACATAGTTATAAGAATTACTGAGATAAATCACAAATAATTCCATATCAAGTACCTTGGTTTCCTACTTTATGTGGGAAAGAAGAAGATCTCCATTTTCTCAGAAATGATTTAGAAGGCTGTTAGTAGGATCTTAGTTTGGAAAACCAAGTTCATCTCAACATGTTCTAAAGTTTTGCTCATTAAACAAATGCTAATTGCCCTTCACACTCTCCAACCAAAAGGTGTTGTTGTTCAGATTGAAAAAATACTAGCTAGATTTTTTTGAAGTAGTTCAGTGACAAGAAGAAGTTCCACTCAGCGACATGGGATAAACTATGTATTTATTATGAGAAAGGAGGTGTAAAAATCCTGAATATCCAAAACATTTTAAATTCTTTCACGTAAAAAATAGTGGAATTTTAAGAAGTGGTAATTCCCCCTAGAAAATGTTTTGTATGTATAAATTATTGGACCAAGGGTGGTTCACATGTTGTCCCTTTATGTTTTGATTGATGACTAAAACATTAAGATAAAGATTTAATGTTAAGGAAGAGTTTACAAGTGCAAAAATGAGTTCAAGTGTGTCTAGGAGTGTGTTACGTCGACCAAGAAAGGTATCTTAGTCGAGAAACTATTCAGAAACTTCAAAGACACATAGAAGTCATTTCGAAGACTCTTCTTGTTTTGTTAGTCGACCAAAGTGCAAGGCTTAGTTGACCAAGGTCCCAAGTTAGTCGACCAGTCAACTGGACAGAAGATGTAATAAACTCTTCTTTACTCGACCAAAGTAAGGAGTTAGTCGACCAAGTTGAGGACTTAGTCGATCAATCGAGGATAAACTCAGCACTTTATATCCTCCAATGGATAGTTTAATCACAAGACTTGGATATCAAATAGGAGACTCAATCAGATGGTTTTGGAAGTCATTATTCGAGTAAAGACATGGCTTAGTCGAGTAATCGAGAAAGAGTCATATGGATCAAAGTTTTGGAAATCGACTAGTCGACCAAGACAAGGCTTAGTCTACTAAAGATGGACTACTACTCAACCAAGGGAGAAGCTTGGTCGACCAAAGAGGTTGTCAGAAGCATTTAATGCTTCATTAATTCAAATCCAGCAGCCATATTTACTCTCACAACGACTCCAACAACTAGAAAAAGTATAAATAGCCACCTGGATGAAAGAAAAAGATAAAGGAAAAACTCATAACACTTTGTGACTTTATTCTCTCAAGATCAAAGCCTTATATACAAATTTACTTTTGAGTACAAAGTTCTTGTTCTTTATTTCATATATTCTATCTTTGTACTACTTGTTCTTAATCATTTTTCTAAATTATAAAGATTGATAGTGAGTGCTGAGAGTTGGGGAACTTGAGGTTAGTTTAAAACTTGAGTGTGAGGGTCTCTTTTGAATCAAGAATCAAGGAATTGTAAGAGTTCTCACTTAGCTAGAAAGTGATTGTAATTTGTTTGTGATAGTGGAAATCCTAAGTCAAGAAGAACTTAGGTAGTGGACTTAGGCAAGAGGTTGGCTGAACCACTCTAAAATTCTTATGTTCTTGTGTTTACATTTAGATTCACTTGAAGAATTTTAAAATATTTGAAAAATCCACCACACTATTCAATCCCTTCTTCTAGTGTGGGTAATCTAGTCAACACCTCATCCATGACCTCGTTAGGAACTTGTGGAGGCATCTGTGTACTGTGCCATTACACCTCGTTTGATGCACTCGCCAATCTTTTTAATGAGATCCTTGTATCGGTATCGTGACCGTGATGATTGTGAAAGTGGCACCAGAGGTTCCGAGATCGTTTATGTGGTGGAGCCTGTAGTACTTGAGGTGGCCTCAGTATATCCTGGTGAAGTGCCAGGATCTCAGACCTCGATTTCGTTAGCGGGGTTACGGTGCCTTCAGGGAACTTCGGTCCATTTCGCCCCTGGTGCAGCCTGTCAAAGACATTCTTTTTAGGGATTCTATCGTCTCCGTATTTCCAGTCCGACCTATTGCCTTACCTCTTCTTCCTGTTGGATTCAACTACTGTGGAAAAGTTTCTTACCACCTTGAACAACTAATGTTCTGTCTGTGATGAATTTCTCCTCAGATCGGTGTAGAGGTAACCGGACTGAAGTCCACTTAAGAAAACTGAGATGACGAGTTGGTTTGTCTTGTGCTCTATGTGCATGCTTTCTTCTATGAAACGCTCCAAGTACGTGCTATTTTTTCTGTGCAGGCCTCATCCCTATTTTTTTGACGTCTAGGAGGTCGGCCAAGTTTTTCACCACCTTTTTCTTTTAATAAAAACGGGCGTAAAAGAGATTGGCCATCTGGCGGAACGAGGTGATGTTGTTCCTTGGCAGGTCATCAAACCAAATTCTGGCTTTTTCCACTAGGAATTTTGGAAAAACCCTGCACATGTGTTCCTTATTGCACTAGCGATTCAGCATTTGGAACTTGAACTGGGACAAGAAATCACTTGGGTCAGTGCTCCCATCATAGAGTTTTATCATAGGTGATTTGAAACCCTTAGGTAAGAGAGTGTCCATTATTTTTCTTGAGAAAGGGGTAATTACGTCCCCCGCCTCGTTGGTTCCCAGAATTTTATCCAGTTAGGTTTTGATGAAATTCTTTTGGGGAGCATTTCTGGGGCCAACTCCTTCACAGTGACCTCGGAGTGGGCTCCGATTTTCACGAGGGTTACGATCTTGACGTCGTTCCCTTGACTTTGTCATCTTTCATTTTTTATGACGAGGATTCTCATCATTAGAACGGGAGTTAATTGATTCTGTTGAACTTTGAGGCAGTCCCTCTTCCCATTCTTGATCTCGTGCGTGATTGAACTAAGTATCCTCATGGGATCTCATCTCGGGATGAGCATCGTACCATTGCTAAAATAAAGGCTGGTGCTCCTGGCGAACTTTTCCGCTGCGGTGGGCTGGATGTTTTTTAATGTCCGACCCTGTTCTTTTCGCTGGCTGGGATGAAGAGCGGGCACTTGGGATGTTGTGTCCTACCTCGGCCTCTTCCACCTCAGCTAGAATCGCCTCGTGCCATGGTCCGATCTCCACGACCTACCCCTCATGTGCTTTTTCTCCTAATATTAACCATTTTTCCAGATGTTTTGAATTTTGATATTTTAAAACAAGAACCTAATTCGATCCCCACAGACGGCGCCAATTGATAA
>JBDJHY010211569.1:0-11397 GCA_039654485.1 Withania somnifera | reverse complement strand
GCCTGGAATTCAACTCCCTTTGGCTCCTAATGTACTGAAGACTACGATGGTCAGTGAAGATCTCACACTGCACCCCATAAAGATAATGTTGCCAGATCTTTAGCACAAATACTACCACTGCCAACTCTAGATCATAAGAGGGGTAGTTACGTTTATGAACCTTCAGCTGCCTAAAAGCATAAGTAATTACTCGACCCTGCTGCATCAAGACACACCCCAGACCTATACCGGATGCATCACAGTAAACGGAGAATCCCATACCTTAAATCAATCTTTGAGAACACTGCTGCCCCCTGAAGCTGATCAAACAAATCACCAATCCTCGGCATAGGATACTTATTCTTCACCGTTACTTTTTTTCAACTGCCGATAATCGATACACAATCTCATTGAGCCATCTTTCTTCTTCATAAACAAGACTGGTGCACCCCATGGTGACACACTGGCTCGAACAAAACCCTTATCTGACAGATCCTGAAGCTGAACCTTCAGCTTTCTCAACTCAACTGGAGCCATACGATATGAAGAAATCGAATGGGCCTAGTGCCCGGTTCTAACTCGATAGTAAAATCTATATCACGATCTGGTGGTAAGCCTGGTAGATTAGTCGAAAAAACATCGACGAACTCAGCTACCATGGAATGGAATCAGGAGAAGGAGAATCAACCTCAACATCCCGCACAAAAGACAAATAAGCTAAGCACCCTCTTCCCAATAATCGTCTAGCCTGAAGGCATGAAATAATACCTGATGGCGCATGACTAACAGAACCTCTCCACAAAACTGGCGCAAACCCTGGCAATGCTAGAGAAACAGTCTTTGCATAGCAATCCAACACTGTGTGTTGTGGAGATAACCAGTCCATACCTAGTATGACATCAAAATCCACCATGTCTAGCAACATCAAATCACCTTGTGAGTCTAGCCCGCCAATGAAAATCAGGCAAGATCGGATCACCCGATCCACTACTAAAGAATCACCTACTGGAGTAGAAACAAGTAAAGATATAGGAAAAACCTCACTGGATAAACCCAGGCTGGGTGCAAATAAGAGGACACAAAAGAACACATAGACCCAGGGTCAAACAACACAAAAGCAGGCACTGCACAAACCGAAATCACACCTGTAATCACAACATCAGATGTGTAGGCCTCTGATCTCGCAGGAATAGCATGAACACTAGGATCACTACGTCTACCAATACCACGAGCACCTGCTCTACCTCTCTGAGCATAACCTCTCTGTCCACCGGGTGCACCACCTCTAACTGGAGGAGGAACCGCTCTAATAGGCTGAGCAGCAACTGGGCCAGGTTGAAAAACTCCCCTCTGAGGACAAGCTAGAGCAATATGGCCTACCTATCCATACTCATAACAAGGCCCTATCTGGCTGGTACCTCTACCAAAACTCATCTTCCTAGACTATCGAGACGAGCTAGCCCCTTCATAAGGCAGAATCAAAACTGGAGTTGATGGCTGCAAAACAAACGGAGCTTGCCTACTATACTGGCCCTGAGGTCACTGAAACTGACCCTGTCTACCAGAACTAGATCCACTAAACTCACCTTAATGTCGTTGCCTCTTTTCATTGTACTGACGCGACTCATGAAAAAGGGCTTCCATAGTACAGGCATGATCAACAACCTCTTGTAAAGAACGACCATCAAAAACCAACCATGTCACCGCCTCACAGAGCCTAAGACCCAAACCTCTAGCAAATCGACGAACTTTTTCCACCTTAGTAGGCAAAAACTCTGCCCCATACGCTGATAACTGATGAAATCTGGCCTCATTCTTAGCAACAGACAATGAACCCTATTCCAATCTCTATAACTCCTCTCTCAAATGATCTCTCTGAGCACGAGAGACAAACTTCCTCAGAAACACCTCATGAAACTCATCCCAAGACAACTCTGACAACCCTGCAGGTCTGCCAGTCAAGAATGCCATCCACCACTGCTTTGCTGTACCCTTTATCTAATAAGTGGTATAGGCAACTCCATAGGTCTTCAATACACCCATGTTGGTCAACTGCTCTTTACAATCAAGCAAAAACTCTTGTGCATCCTCCCCCACTGCACTAGAAAATCTGGGGGATCAAGTCTCAAAAAACTAGTAAGGAGCTTCTGCTCCAAGCTAGCCCTAGATGAAGACGACTCTGCTATTGGAGCAACCACCGATACCTGTTCAACTAGTAATGGAGTGGAATCAACTGTAGGCCTAACAGAAGGTGCTACAAGAACTGAAGGTTGTGTTGCATCTGAAGAGGGACCACCCAATGCATTCAGCATCTGCCATAACATACTACGAAGGTCAGCAGACTGCGCTGCAGGAACTATGGGAATAGGTGCTACTGCTGACACTGGTGCTAGTACCATACCAGGTACTGCTGGAGTCTCCAAAGTAGAAGCTGGAGTAGGCACATCAGCTGGTGCCTCAGAGTCCGTCTACTAGAAGAAGAACGAGTACGATGCATCTGCGCAAGAGTGAAAATCAAGAATCAGTATTGATGAAACTAACTGAGATTACACATGAATATGATTTAAAAAAAGGGATGAATTTCCTAAATTCCACCATAGCCTCCCAAAGATAAGCCACAAACGTCTCTGTATTTATCCACAAGACTCTACTAGATATTGGTTCTATACGTTGACATCGATAAACCTAGGCTATGATAACAATTTTGACATTCCAGAGATATTGGAATCATCAGAATTCCATTTTGACACCCCGAACATCGAGTTTCCATTCAAACTCCACTTTTAGGCTAAAACGTAAACAATTTCCAAAAATTCACATAACATGCAAACAAAACCTCCAAAATACAAACTTAAGTTCAATCTTGACTTTGTTTGGTATTCCAGAGATAACGTAACAGTCAAAATTTAATTCCGAAGTCGTATTGAAAGAAAGTTGACTTTGGTCAACGAATACTTAACTTAAGGCTCTAAAAGAGGGAATTTGAGATATTTCTCAACTGTGTCGTCGGGGATCCGAACTGTTGATCCCAGCAAATCATAAATGATTTGGGGCAACTACTGAAAAGCTCTAGATCACAAGTTATCGTGTATTTATAATAATTGACCTTAAGGGTCATTATAGCTGACTTGTAGCTTAACTACTTACCCTAGGGCTATATTGCCCTACTTGTGTGTCTCATGCCGACTCTTAACTATATAATAGCTAGGGAGAAGTAACTTGTTTGATGCGTAATATTATATGCTGGCTCTAGACTGTAGTGAGGTTGAGGAAGGGATTAAACTAGTGATTAGAGCTTAGAATCTATCCCCTGATTTAGGCTGGTGGCTTTAGAGTCTATCTAGGTATGATGGTTATTCTATGTTTTGCCTGAAACATTGTGTATGCAATTAGGGTATGTGTTGCCTTGAGGCCATATTTAACAGAGTAAAGATATGCTAGATACTCCCTGGCCTTATGTAGTGACCTCGTACTTGGCCGATTACGGTTATGCTGGATAGTAGCTTCCTTGTGTGATGACACTGTACCTAGCCGAGGATGGTTATGTTGGGTAGCTAGAAGCCCTATGTTGAGATATTTTATACTAGTCCAATTCGATCCTGGGAGTAGAGGTTATTTATTTGAGCTATAATAGCATGTAAGTTCTCCCTATATACATGGTAGTCAACAACCTTTGGGCATTTTTGGCTCCTCTAGTGTGGGTAACTGTTTCTATGAACCATGGTTAGGATAAGGGAGGTTATACCTCATGCCCAAGGCTTTGCATCCATCAATTAGATTCCAGTCACTGCCCTTAGACTAGTCTTGCCTGTTGACTATTTTTGTGATGCAAGCTTGTAGTAAAATGTTTTAAAAGAGTAGTTGGATTTTGACATGATATTAATGAGAAATTGGTTACATGTACTTATATCATTGCGTCTATGCTTAGGAGAATTATAACACTATTTTACCCCACTATTTGAGGCTATTCCCTTACAATTACTATGAATTTGGGATATTTCCTACCTGATGACATGAGATCTTTCTAAGATGCAGATTGTGCTTATATGAAGGTATTTAAGTTCTATTAAGATATGATGTACGAGTTGAGTTTGAGTTTTGGTATAATAGATTACATCTATACCACTGGTGGGTGGGTTACAAGTTTTTCATGCGGGTTTGAGTTCCCACGGACTCTACGACTCAGGTTATTATGAGTGGAGCATGATGCATAGCCTAGGGAAGGGGTATGCGAGGGAGAAGAGGTGTATGGTTCAAGTCCTTTGTGGTTCCCTTTTAATTTGGGTCTATCTTTGAGAGGGAGTATGTCAATGCTTTGTTTTGGTGTATGCAGATGAGTCCTCCGTGGGTCCTTACCGATTTGGGACTATTCCAGAGAGGGATCATTCCAGCACTCCTATACATGGTATGTAGTTCGACTCCCCCATGGGTCCCTCTTGATTCAGGACTATCCCAGAGAGGTAATATGATAATAATGAATTATGCTCCCCCAATCACTCTTGACTCAGGACTATTTTAGAGAGGGTGTATGCCGATAAGTATTTGCTCTTCTACTACAGCCTTTCTTATTCGGGACCATCCCAGAAAGGGATCATGTTGAACAATAGTTGAACTTTCAAAACGGTCCCTCTTGACTCGGGACTATCCTAGAGAAGGGAAATGCTGACATTCTCTTTAATTATCTAGTACCTCTTTTGGATTTCATACCTAGGTATTCTTTTGTACCCTTTGGGATCTAAGGGGTACCTGTTGGGTTACTTGGTTGTCTAATTGTACCTACCGGTATAATGGGGTATAAGTCGGGTTTTTTTGCTGGTAGACTTTACTAGTGCTCTTCTATTTTTTATTAGTACTATTTATGCATTTGTTGTGTTCATGTTTAGCTCAACTAAGTGATGGTTTTGTAGTCTCTTATTGGGATTTCCTTGTGTTGGTTACATTGGAGCTCCAGGTATGTGTCTCTTTTGGTCATGATCTATTCGTGGCCTATATGTATGTGTTATTCCTTGTTAGTATCTTAGCTTCATACTCATTAGTTGATGCTATACTCATTGATAGTTGATCCTTCGCTACACCTACTATCTATTATGTAGTTACCTTTTTTGATTGTATACTATATTCCACTACTTTACTTGCTTAATTGTTCTTTACCTTGCCCATGCTTACTTTTTACCGGTCGTCCTATGATGACTATTGGGTACCGATTACTTTTGGTACTCATACTACACCATTGTTTCTCTAGTCCACGGTTAGGCTTGTTGATAGGTGAGATGTAGACGTCATCACAACTCTGTTTTTAGGTTGTAACAGAGTGGTACCAGAGCTTTAGGCTCACCGTATCTCTAGCTATAGCAACAGGTGTTTGGTACAATCCCCAGGATCGGTGTGTAGATGTTAGTATCCTATTTTTAGGAGGCTACAGGGCATGTTTTAGGAGAGACTCTCATTCTTGACTTGTTATGTGCATGAATGGTCTTTGAGTTCCTATATTTTCTTTTGGCTTTATTCTTTTTAGATTATTAAGAGGCCCTTGGTGGGCATTAGCAAGATTCTTGACGTACTTAAAGTTCTGAATCTGAATCGAGCGCCACAAGACCATACCATTAGAGGCAGAGGTTCGGAGTTGGGTCCTAGAAAGGGTTACTATTATGATAGTTCCACAGAGCGCTGGGATAATTTAGAGGTATCAGTGGGTGGTTTGCAAGAGTATTGGTTAAGGATGAGTTATGGGGTTGTATTTTAACTAGGGTCGTTGACTGTGTGGGACACCGTCGTATTATTTATCAGATTAACTAGATATACCCTTACGATGTATGTTAAAAGATACAGAAGGGTGTTTTATTTCTTTAGTGAGTTAGCTAGGCCGCTCCATATGATAATGGAGCACTTAGTTGTAAAAGGTCATACCATAGACTGGGCTTGTATATTGTATATATTTTTTTGGATACTCATTTTGTAGTTCCTTATGCCATTGACACCATCTTTTGGGGTGGGTTGTATATATATCTTTTTTGTTGTTGGTTTATTTCTGTTGTTTTACTTTATGTAGGTACTTGTGAGGGGTTGTGGCCCATTTTGTGTAGCTCCAGGCTGTAGGGATGTGCTATTCTGTAGGTGGGTTGTAGACGCTCATATCCTGTGTTTGGGTCATGTTAGAGTGGTATCAAAGATTAGGTTCACCGGCCTCTTTGGTGTTTGAAGCAAGTACTCAGTAGAGTTTTACAGATCTACACAACCAAAGACAATTCCTGCCCCACCACCATAGTTCACACACCACCGCCTTCCTCTATTAAAGTCTTATTATGGAAGATGCTATAGATGTTAGATGGGGTATCAAAAAATATGTTGCAGTCTTCAGCTCAAGGAGTGGCACAGAGAGTACAACCTCCCCTAATAACTAAAGCCCCAATTGGACCTCCTATACTACCTACGACACTAGCTCATACTACTACTGCATCTACTTCAGTTCCAACTCCTACAATTCCAACTTCTAAGGAAAGGAAAATGTTGGATCATCTCCTCTACATTGCACCGTCTAGGTTTTCAGTGGAACTAGGGAAGGACTTCTACGAGTTTATCACTGCCTTTGAGGAAAGGTTGAGGACTTTACATATTATTGAGAGTCATGGGGTTGATTTCACCACTTATCTACTTGAGGGACCCACCAGTCATTTGTGGAGAACACAAAGGACCACAGGCCTTTTGGATCTCCCCCATTGACATAGATTTAGTTTATAGAGGACTTTATGACCAAGTATGTACCGAGGAGCACTGGCGAGTTACTAAGGTCACGGTTTGTAGACTTACAGTAAGGCTCCATGACCTTCCTTGAGTATGAGTCCCAATTTATTGACTTGTATTAATATGTCGGTGAGTTTTTTCCTACTAAGGAGGGGTGGATCCACCATTTTTTATATGGGTTAAGAGAAGATTTGAAAAAATCAAGTGAGTTGATTATAGTGCTGAAGAATCCTTTCTAGAGGTTTCTGACCATGCTTAGAGGATGGAAATTATGGATCGCAAATCCCAAAAGGGAAACGATAAGAGAAAGCACCACCAGGGAGGTAATTTAGGGTCTTGGTCTACGGTTAGAGATTATAGTGGTGTTTACACGGGTCGTTACCATTGTTATCAGTAGGGTCAGTCCAACTGACATTATTATGTGGCACTTCAGACTTTAGATGTCAACAGAGAAGGCAGCCCGCTAGGGATCCGGGTTCAGGTTCATAGGGTATTCTGAGGGTTCTGGCAGTCTCCCCAGGGGAAGAGACAGGTTTTTTCATTGTGAGGAGCATAATTGTTTTGCTAGAGGGTGTCCCCGTAGAACTAGAGTTATTAGTTTTGCTCCTTTCTTTGATTGTGATAAGATGGGTAATATTGATAGAGATTTCCTTTAGTGCATGGGTGTAAATATAGCCCTTTACATGCATAACCTTTCAGACAACACCACTAGCTAGAGATGGCTAGACCACATCTCGGGGAGGCAAGAAAGGAGGCCATAGAGGATCTAGGGGTAGGTGAGGTAAGCAGAAGGGGGGTCCTGTCGTCAACTTTATGATATTCAAGACAAAGCCGAGGATGAGGTATCTAACACTGTTGTGACCGATAAGTTACTTATCATTCAACTTTAGCTCTATTTGATCCTGGATCAACCCTATCATATGTTTTTGTATATTTTTCTGCTCGTTTGGGTATGGTAGTAAGCCATTATCTATGACTTTGAGTGTGCCTACCTTGGTGGCAAGGCCCTAGTGGTGGATCGGTTATATAGATCTTCTGTTCTGACTTTTCAAGGGTGTAAAACCCGTGCTAATTTGATTGAATTAGACATGTTGGATTTTGATTTGATTCTTGGAATAAACTAGTTATCACCTCATTTTGATGCCAAGAACGTGACTTTATCCGTGCTCGGTTTACCTCTAGTGGTATGGCAGGGGTTTACTAGACACTCCTTGGTTCAATTTATATCTTTTCTTGAGGCTCGTAGGCTTATTTCTAGGGGTTTCCTAGCTTATTTGGCTCATATTAGAGACGTTAGTGACGGTACTCCCTCTCCTAAATCTATACCTATAGTTCGTGAGCTTTTGTATGTTTTTCTTTCTAATTTGCCGAGCCTTCCACTCGAGCATGCTATAGACTTTGCTATTGAGGTTGAGCCACGAACCAAGCCCATTTCTATTTCCCCTTACCGTGTGTACCCAATAGAGCTTTGTGAGTTGAGTGTTCAGCGACAGGATCTCCCTAGTAGAGGTTTTATCTGTCGTAGTGTATCGACATAGGGTGACCTGATTTTGTTTATAAAGAAGAAAGATGGTAGTATATATATGTCTATCGATTATAGGAAGCTGAACAAGGTGACTATTAAGAATAAGTATCCTCTGCTGCTAATTGATGATTTTTGGACATGTAATAGGACAGGTCGATATAATAGTAGTTCCTTCCACAGTGTTTTCTAAGATTGATTTGAAATCCGATTACCATCGGTTGAGGATTCGGGTTGAGGATATCCTAAAGATAGCTTTCTGGATAAGGTATAGGCATTATGAGTTTCTAGTAATGTCTTTTGGGTTGACTAATGCCCCTGCGAACTTTATGGATTTGACGAATCGAGTATGTAGTCCTTATATAGACTCCTTTGTGATAATTTTCATTGATGACATATTATTTTAATCGCGGAGTCATGAGTAGCATTAGGAGGACCTTATGATAGTACTTCAGATTTTGAGGACTGAGCAGCTTTATGCTAAGCTCTCCAAGTGTGAGTTTTGGTTGGAGTCTGTAGTCGTCTAGGGCCATGGGGTGTTTGGTGCTTTTATTAGTGTTGATCCGGACAAGGTTGCCGCAATGCATAATTGGCCTCGACCTACTACCCCTATAGATATTTGCAATTTTCTTGGGTTTTCTGGGTATTACTACCGGTTTGTTTAGGGTTTTTCATCTATTTTAGCCCCTCTAACTAGATTGACGCAAAAAAATGTTCCCTTTTAGTGGTTCGCTAAGTGTGAGTTTAGGTTTTTGAGACTTAAGGTGTTATTGACTACCACTCCAGTACTACGCTTCTAGTATTGTTTTGGGTTGTGTTCTGATGCAGCAGGGTCATGTTATTACAAATGCTTTGAGGCAAATGAAGGATCACGAGCGCAACTACCCCACCTATGACTTGGAGTAAACGATGGTAGTTTTTGCTTTTAAGATCTTGAGGCACTATCTTTATGGGCTCCATTATGAGATTTATATTGATCACCATAGCTTGCAGTACGTTCTGAGTCCGAAGGAGCTTAACTTGATATAACAGAGATGGGTTGAGCTCCTGAAGGACTATGACTTGAGTATTCTTTATCACCCGGACAAAGTTAATATGGTTGCAGATGCTTTGAGCTAGAAGACGGCAAGTATGGATAGACTAGATTCTTTATCAATTTCATAGAGACCATTGTCTTGAGACATCCAATCCTTGGCCAATAGGCTAATTAGATTTGATATTTCATTTTTAGAGAGGGTTGTTGCACATGTTGAGGCTAGGTATACTTTGTTTGATCAATTTCGATATTACTAGTATGAGGATGCTCATTTTCTTCAGGTTCATGAGCGAACTTTGAGGGGTGACTTCCATTAGGATACAGTTGATTCTAATGACGTATTATGGGTCCATGGTCATTTTTTCTGTTCCATGGGTTAGTGGTTTGATTCAGACTTTTCTTTGCGAGGCTCATTGCTCTAGATATTTTATTCATTCGAGAATTTCTAGGATGTATCGTGACTTGCGTCAACATTATTGGTTGCGGGGTAAGAGGAGATATATAGCAACTTTTGTGTCCTGGTGCCTAAATTATCAGCATGTGAAGTTCGAACACTGGAGACCTAATGGTAAGATGTAGAGAATCCTTTTTAGTGGAAATGGGATCAGATTACTATGGATTTTTTAAGGACTACCTCACATATCCAGAGGTTATGATTATATTTTGTTCATCATGGATCGATTAACCAAGTCAGCTTATTTTCTGATGATATATTTATGTTAGGGTGATGAGACCTTAGCTGAGTTGCATGTTTAAGAGGTGTTTATCTTTGTGGAGTGCCAGTTTCCATCATTTCAAATAGGTTCACTTCGTTTACATTTCAATTTTGGAGGAAATTTAAGAGGCAGATGGGTACAGAGGTGTCTTCAAGTACAAATTTCCATCATCATATCAATGAAAAGTTCGTAAGGACCATTCAGGTGCTTCAGACATGTTGCAGTCCTGTGTCTTTTATTTTGGAGGTAGTTGGTACAGACACTTGGCTTTATAAGAGTTTTAATTTAATAATGGTTATCACTCCAACATCCATATAACACCATTTAAGCTTTATATGATAGGCATTGAAGATCGCCCATTGGTCGATTTTGTGGTAGGGAGACCCAGCCCTAGTGTTTTGATTGGATTTATGATACAGTGGATAGTGTTAGAGTTATTTAGGATAGGCTCTGGATAGGACATAGTAGGCTAAAGTCCTACGTTGATCATAGGATTCGACCCTTGGAGTTCAGTGTTTGTGACATTGTCTTCCTGTGAGTGTCTCCCATGAAAGGCGTTATGAGATTTGGTAGGTGGGGTAAGCTTATCCCAAAGTTCATTAGGCCTTGTGAGATTATAGAGAGGGTTGGATATGCTACCTATACACTTGCTTTACCTACAGAGTTAGCTATTGTGGATCCTATATTTCATATATCCATGCTTCTCCAGTATGTGCCAGAACCATCTGATATGCTTTATTGTGATTCTATTCTGCTTAATGACAGATATATGAGACTATTATTGATAGATATATGAGGCAGATCTGGTCTAGGGAGATTCTTATGTTGAAGGTTCGTTGGTCATGTTGACTAGTTGAGGAGGCTACTTGGGAGACAAATCATGATATGCAGGACCAGTATCTGCATATGTTCGATCCATTAGGTACTACTCTTTCCTTGACTTTTGAGGACAAAAGTTCTTTTTAGTGGTGGATGTTGTAATGACCCCTGTGGTCATTTACTTACCTTTTATCTTTTCTGTGTTTAGATCTTTTTGTTAGCTGCCCCAAGTCATCTATGACTTGCTGGGACCGCTAGCTTAGGGCCGCAACTCTATAGCTTGTTCACTCAATTTTTCTTTTTCTAAGGCTTAACCTTGAAATAGTGGAACCCGAGAGTGAATTTTTAGTAAACATGCTTAGTCTCAAATTTTGATAGTTTCATTATCTCCAAAATGCTGACTTTTGTCTACTTGGACCTTTAGTTTATGGTACAAGGATTTCGTTTTGAGTTTGAGCTATTTTGTGCAAATTTAGCTCAACCGAAGTTCGATCTTGAGAATGGGACATAATTTGTTGATCAAAGTGTATGATTGGAAATATGATGATTCCTCAGCTCTAAAATAGTGATCTTTTTCTAGTTGG
>JBDJHY010211547.1:0-11398 GCA_039654485.1 Withania somnifera | reverse complement strand
CTCTAATAAAAATTAGTAGAGAAAGCTTTTTAATCACCTCCACCTTTGATTTATCCACCTCTATATCCTTTTCCAAAAATTTATGCCTCAAAACAATGCCCTCTCTGACCATAAATTGACACTTCTCCCAGTTTAAGACAAGATTTACCTCAATGCATCTTTGCAGGAAATTACCCAAATTAGTTAGGAAATACTCAATGGTGTCACCCACCACATAAAATTCTTCCATGAACACTTCAAGGGTATTCTCCACCATGTCAGAGAAAATGGATATCATCCACCTTTGTAATGTAGCGGGAGCATTGTATAATCCAAAAGGCATACGTTTAAAAGGAAAAGTGTCATAGGGACATGTGAATATTTTTTTTCTTGATCTTTGGGTGCTATAGCTATCTGGTTGTAGCAGAAATACCTGTCTAAGAAACAGTACTAGCCCCGTCCGGCAAAGTGATCTAACATTTGATCCATGAATGACATAGAAAGTGATCTCGTAGAGTAGCAACATTCAGCATTCAATAATCCATACAAATCCTCCACCTAGTCACAGGTCATTGTGGGACCAACTCATATTTTTTTGTTCATCACCATTGTCATTCCACCTTTCTTAGGCACGTATTGAATTAGACTTACCCATTTGCTATTTGCAATTGGGTAAACAACCCCCCTATCCAACCATTTGATAATCTCCTTTTTCACCACCTCTTTCATAGGTGGATTATGCCTCCTTTGGTGCTCTCGAATGGGCACATTGTCGACCTCTAACTCAATGCAGTGCAGGAAAATACCCGGTAAAATACCTATACTATTAGGAATCGTCCATCCAATAGCTTTTCTATACTTCTTCAAGATGTGGATCAGGGATGGGACTTGCTGTTTCACTAATTGGGATGAGATGATGATTGGAAAGGTATTGTTCGCTCCTAGAAAGGCATACTGTAAAAGGTCTAGGATCTCTTTGAGCTTCAAGGTTAGGGGTTCTTCAATAGATGGTTTCACTAGCGAAGACGGTCTTTTTTTCAAGTCCAGGTTAAGCTTCCTGGGGTCATAGGAGTAGGACCCTACCCTTTCTAATGCATTTACAGTTTCAGTATATCTCTCCATGCTATTATCATCACAATTCATCGCTTCTGTTGCCAATGGATTACGAAATAATTTCACATCAACCATGGGTTCTTTGAGCTCCTTCCAGTCTGCTTCAATACAGGAAACTACACTCATGTCCTGTGGTTTCTTCATAAATTTTCATATATTAAATGTCACTTCTTCAGTATTTAACCAAAATTTCATCTCACCTTTCTTAACATTCACTAACTCTCTACCAGTGGCTAAAAATGGTCTACCCTGGATGATGGGTACCTCAAAATCAATGTCACAATCAAGGATAAGAAAATCTGCCAGAAAGATGAGATTGTCCACTTTAACCAGAACATCAAACAAGATTCTTATTGGTCTCTTGATTGATCTATCTTTCATTAATAGCCGTATAGTAGTCTGTTTGGGGGCTCCTAAGCCCAATTTCCTGTAGATTTCTAACGGCATCAGGTTGATGCTTGCATCTAAGTCACACAACGCTTGAGCAAAATAGAGGGATCTGATAGTGCATGGAATAGTGAATGCTCCTGGATTTTCCTTCTTTTGCACCAAAGATTAAGAGGATATAGCCCCACAATGATGGATTCCATCTTTCAGCCCAAAGTTGACGGTTCTTTTCTTAGTGACTAGCTCCTTCATGAATTTATCATAGCCGGGCATCTACTCCAGTGCTTCTACCAATGGGACATTGACTGATAATTGCTTCAACATGGTCATAAACTTCTGAAAGCGGACATCTTCAATTTTCTTTCTCATTCTTTAAGGGAAGGTTGGTGGAGGTCGAGGTATTTTAGTTACTTTTGCTGGCTCTACCTTACTCATATCAGGTACCAAGCTTTTAAATTTCTAGGGTCCATTTGCTTTTTCATTACCCAACCCTACTTGTGTGTTTGGCAATTCTATTCTCCTCTCTTTTTATCTGCTGGTACGGGATCGACCAATAATTTACCGTTGTGTGTGGTGATGACCATACAATGGTTGTGCCTTTTGGAAGTAGATGTCTGAGTACTTGCATTCTAATGGCTCAACGATACAGACATCTGACCCATCTGAAATTCTAACTACTTTATCGACACTAAATGTGATTCAACCATTTGGTCAATAGTTAAAATCTTCATGTTTATAGCGTCCAAGCTCTTACCAGACGATTTAACTATTTGTTGTACCTTAGCCAATATTTCTTCCACCCTTGATGTACCAGCTGTTTCATTTTATTGTCTCGGTTGCCAGTCACCCCCATTCTTTCTCTGTTTAAAAGTGTCGTTATGCCTCCAATTATTAGGTTCTTTATTATGATGGTCGTCTCTCCCTTGAAAGTTTCTTCTGCTCTGGTTTCAACCTTGGGTTCCCTGCTGGAACCCCCCCTCCCCTGTGATTTTGTAGGTATCTAGCCTCTTGCTTAAAGTCTGGTTCAATATTGTCGTACTCATCTTCTTCGTGAGTGGTAACTGCTTTCACTTTCCCGTAGCTACCTACTAGCAGTTGTTTAGACATCAAGTCAATCTATTTTTTTAAATATGCCATGTCTTGGTATCTCTCCTCTTCTCTATAGCGTTGCTCAGCAAACATGACATCACTTTTGGCCCCACTAAATATTTACTCTCTGGTGTGCCAACCCTTTGTATTTTTCATTACTGTGTCCAACCCTTGGGACACTTGAGCATAGGTGAGTGACATATAGGACCCACCATTAATTCCATCCACAACCAGTTTTGATGGAGCATTCAACACCTGATAAAATATTTCCTTCAGATAGTTATCTCCAAGCCCATATGTGGGGCATTGCTTGATCTTCTTGTTAAATCATAGCCACACCTCATAAAGAGCTTCATCAGGCCTCTGCCTGAAGTTGGTTATCTCATCCTGTAGTACTAGCATTTTGGATGAGGGAAAGAACCTTTCTAGGAAAGCCTCTTTCAGTTTCTCCCAAATTGCAACAGAATCGGGAGGTAAATCGTCGAGCCACAGAGTAGCTTCCCCACTCAGTGATAGTGGGAAAAGCCTCAGTCGGATGGCATTGTGGCTCACTCCGGGCAGGTTGTAGGACTTTCATATGGCTGTGAAGTTCTTCAAGTGAAAGTTTGGGTCCTTACCATCTATTCCACAGAACAGACCCTTCATCGTTAGCCGTTGTATCATTGTGCTAGTACTATTAAATTTATTTCCTGGGTCTAGTGGGGTAGCATGATTTCCCATGTTGCCCCAGTTCCATCAAGGTTTACCTCATCATTATCCATATACAACTTGTGAGGTCTCACAAATTGTGGCTTGAGGGGTGCATCTAGATGGTTTGTGTGTTGTGCCTCTGTAGGGTGTTGTTCCAGCTTAGGTAGGGTAGCATTACCTGATCTATTTATTCTAGAAAAGGTTCTGGATATCTCGGGTTCGAACGCAACAAAGATGTTTTTTGACTCTGAATGTCTGGCATGCACTACTTGTATCCTGCAGTACATAAAAACAACACAAACATGAAAACTAGAAATAAACCTAACTATAGTTACAATGTTTAGACTTCACTGAAAATCGTATTTCCCTAACAATGGCATTAAAATTTGATAAAGCCCAAACTATTCTTCCTTTTGAAGCATAAGCAGTAGGTTGTCAAATATAGAACCCAACTAGGTTGGGTTCGATCACACAGGGAATAGGGTGTCGGATATACACCCAGCAATAGTGACTAACAGTTAGTGCTTGTTTTTAGCAATGAACGAAAAGTAAAAAATAAGGGAATTGTGTTATTGCAATACTCATTATTCTTGTTGAAGATTGTCGATCTAATCAAGTATATTGTTAACCTATGTTCATGCTCACCAGGATTTAACCAACCTTTGGAATGTAATCTTTACACAATTGCATAATCCTTTCTACAAGTAGAGTTACGTACAAATATAATGCTATTTACTTAAATATTTTCCAACCATTGATTCTAAGTAAATCTCTTTTATACCGGCGAGGGCTGTGAACAAGTGCGTTGTATTCTTTAGAATAACTCAAGACGATTACTCTTGTTACAGCAACAACTATTAGATGAGGGTAAATGACCCGAATTTCTTAGCATAATCTAAATTATATTTTTATCCACAGGGTTAGTGCTAGTTAAAAAACTAGGCGTGCTCTAGTGTTTGCAACCACTAAAAGTCAGTTATTACGTAGAGATTATGATCATACATTGAAATAAATGCAACAACATATGTAGATTAAAACCCTAAGGTAGCTTAACACGTGGATCCCACAACCCTAGGGTTGGGGTGGTTTAACCCACAATTAATATTATACTACAATAGAGAAACCATAACATGATGAGTAACATACAATAAAAGTAAACGTTCAACTGATTGTATAATAATGATAAAAAAAATCAACACTTGTGTTATTGCAAAAGTAAAGGTATCCAACCCTAGAATTACAAGACTCTCTCTGTATTTCTCTCTCTAGAATAAATGTAAATTGTTCTCCTCCCTTTTTTGTAAGTGTTGGTGTGTGTTTTAAAGCTAAACTAACTGTGTTATTTATAGTGTATGAGTGTAAGTACAACAACAAAAAATTGAACTGGGTCATCGTCAGTTTAGGCGAAAGAGAAGGTGAATCGCCCGGTGACAGACGATTCATCAAGTCTTTGTCACTACCTTTATCAAGTGAGTTTTTTCCATTCGATGACACTCGTTGGGTAAACCGTCTCCCATCAAACGTCTCGTATGATGGGTGGCCTGATTCTTGGTCCTTAACCAGTGCACTTTTATTTAGGCGGTTTTTTCAGGCTAAACGTGTGACCTTAGACGGCTCATCTGTTGTGTCGCATGTTTGAGTGTTGTTTATCCAATGTGATTTATATTGGACGATCAGTTCAGATATTTCATCTAAGAGCAGGAGAACCGTCTCTTCAGTGAAAATCGCCCTTCTCTGCATAATTGTTGCATACTTCCACATATTGCATTAGCCATGTAAATACTCAATAAAAGATTTAAAACACACTGTTATTACTCCAGAACATGCTCTATTTTTGGGTTTTAGGTGCACAACGTGAAGTAAAATATCGTCACATCAAGCACTAATTCAAACATTACTTTTCCTGTAACAATTTGGTTATCTTTTCCCATATTTCCATAAGCTAGATCATTTTTAACAAGAATGAACCAATAGCTGCATTTTATATTATCATATAAATCGAAACTAATACATGTTTGAACGACAAACAAAGAAAAATGGGCATCGCATTCCTAAGGGAGGAGTATTATAAGCGTATGAATTTACGTGCATGAAAATACATGTACAAGAAAAAAAGAGCAAAAGTAACCTTTTTACTCATGTGACGACATTGATTGGTGACATAGGAATCAGGATCAAAGGCAAAAGATTTGAAAACTTTGAGTTTATCACTGAGTAATAGATCCTTCTCATAAAAATCAATTGAATCCCCTATGCTTGATGAGAATGAACCTCCATCCATCATTATTTCTTATTCCTCGCACTCCCCAAAACTCCTTCAACATACAATGATTAGCAACGAAGAAAAAAAAAAGATCATGAATATGATCGCATGATTTAATCTGGAGGTGGCCGTATTATCATTGCATTATGGTGTACTCTCTCCTAATTACCTTTCTCCCCATTTTTTTTATCTTTTTTTATACTGGTTTAAAGGGAAAAGGCATCTTTTTACTTGGCTTGTGTTTTGATATGCTCTTGATTCAGCATTTACACATTATCAATTGGGATCATCACTTCCAATTTTTTTAAAGTATGATTTTGAGGTTATAAATCATGATTTAAATCTTTTTAAGAATTTAAAACATGAAAAATGAATTTATATTCTGTAAAATAAAAAGACTCGACATTATTTTGTAAGAAAAAAAATTTTCATGCTCCGTGTGAAGAGATTGTATGTATCATATGAAAGCATTATATTAAAAAATTGCTACTTTTGACTAGTAAATCTTTATAACATGTTGTGTAATTGGAAATTTGTAACCATAAATATTTATTTATAGAATAATATGAAGATTTGTTATTTATCAATACGAGCTCTTAGATATTCCAGTATCCTATTTGAACTATAGTTTGTTCATTTGGTAAGATTGTAATAAAATTAGAGAATTTTTTATAGGTTTCATAATTATAGAGTTTTTATATTTATAAGAAAAAATACAATTTAAAAAGTTTAAATTGCATATCCAAGCAAAAATTCAACTTCAAACAGTATGATTTCTATTCATGATGTCATGTCCCATTTTCAATTAGGCCCTATGTATCGATATGTCATGGAAAGTTTAGCACGGTTGGTCACTCAATTTTCGTCTTGGGTGACCACATCTTATAATTTTCTTTTTCTGCCTTCAATTTTAAACTTTTCAAAGAATCGCAAGGATGTATTTAATAGACGAAATATTTGATTTTTTTAGTCTATTATAAACTTATTTCAGATTTTTTTTCTTTTTGTAGCGGTTCTTTATTTTTACACATAAAAATATTTAAAAAGTATTTGTTTTATTTTAGAATTGACCATAAGATATCATTTCCTCCTTGAATACAAATAGATTGACATAAAGATGCCTTGCCCCATCCAGGGAGTGTCTACGAAGTGTGATAAACATTGTATAAGAGCCTATGGTTTAAATTGTCCTCGGATGTATGAAAGTTGACGTTAGGTAGAGTCTCTTTATGGGTGTGAATCGCAACATATTTATAACTGAGAGCCTACTAAGCGTTTAGAGATTACATCTTATTTCATGTCTTATTTTGTTCTTTGGAGTTAAACTCTGATATTATTTTTTGACTTGTGGCTTACGTGTATAAACCATGTCTCCCATATGTGCAACCACTCGTAAAGTAGTAGTATGCCTATCCAGGAACCAAGCCCCTGCACCAGATCTATATGTTCTAAGGAAACAGCTACGGATATCACTAATGTAGGACTTTAGAATATAATGCATATTCTTTCTCAAACCATGGTTTCTCAATCCCAACAACCAGTAACAACTCTTATTGTTCAATTATCTGTCTAGGATGCCGCTGCCATAAGAATTAGGGACTTCCTTAGAATGCATCCCAAAATATCTAATAGTTCCAAGGTAGATGAGGACCCTGAGAGGTTTATCAAGGAGGTTAAGAATGTTTTTGATGTTATGATAGTGTCGGAGGTAGATCGAATAGGCTTAGGGATGTACCAGCTAAAAGATATGGCCCGATCTTGGGCAGAACAATGAAAGAAGAATAGATTGGAAGGTTCATCCCCTCCTCCCTTTGTTAATTTTGAGGAGGCTTTCTTAGGGATGTACTTCTCGACGGAGAAAGGGATGAGAAGATAAGGGGATTTCTGAGTCTGGAGCAGGCTTCATGACAGTTGTTAAATATGGGAGAAAACTTACTCAATTGGCCAAGTTTGCCCCGTCCATGGTAGTTGATACATATAACTATATGGGCACATTTGTTTCGTACCTTGATCCACATTTGATAAGAGAGGGGAGAGCAGCCACTTAGGTTGGCGATATGGATATGGGTCACTTGATTGTTCACTTAGAGTAGATAGAGAGGGATAAGGCTAAGATGAGGGATGGTTACTTCAACAACAAGGCAAGGACTAGTACTTTTGAGTTTAGCTAGCCGAAGTCCCGCTTAGGTCATAGGTCTTAGCAGCAGCAAAGTTTCAAGGCTCCATCCCCGTCATCATTTAGTGCTGCTTCACAGAATTTTCGGCCTTCTCAAGGTCAGAAATATCAGGCAACTAAGTCTTTTTCTTAAGGTAGTATTACTGGGGGAGAAGGGGGAGTACGAACCTTATTTATGGGAAGTGTGGTAAGAATCATCTCAAAGATCTAGATAAGGTTTGGGTGTATGTTATAGATGTGGCTAGCCGGTTCACAAGAATCAGGAGTGCTCATCTAAGGAATGTTTCTAGTGTGGTAAGTTAGATCATTTTTGGATTTCCCTACAGCCAGAATTAGTTGGAATAGATCTCAGGATACTTCATCCACAGCTGCCCATCTATCCCAACAGGGCGCTTCATCTAGCATTGGTGGTGATCTGTGCCAAAAACAATTGTATTCAATGGGCTCCAGGCAGGAATAAGAGAAGTCATCTGATGTTTTCACAGGTATTTAAAGGTTTGTGATATTGATGTGTATGCTTTTGTAGGCCCTAGAGCTACTTTTTCCTTCGTTTCCTCATTTATTGCTAATTAGTTTGGGGTCTGTACTGAGAACTTGTCTAAACCATTCTCTATCTCCATGCCCGTAGGTAACACCATAATTGATAAAAGAGTCTACCATATTTCACAGTGTCAATTCTTAAAAATATTTCCTGTTGATTTAGCTGAGTTGGACATAGTTAATTTTGATATCATTCTCAGCATGGGTTATCTCTAATTATGACATTCCATCATTGATTGTAGGACTATAGTCGTCCATTTCCAGTTTTTAAATGAACCAGTCCATAAATGGGAGGGAAGTGTAGTGGTTCCAAAGGGTAGATTCATTTAATACTTAAGAGCCAGGAAGATGATCTCTAAGGGGTGTATCTACCACTTGGTCCGTTAAGGACTCTGAGTTCAAAACTCATGAAATTCAGTCAGTTCTAGTTCTTAGAGATTTTGTTGATGCCTTTCCTGAGGATCTATCAAGAGTTCCTCTTGATTGGGAAATAGACTACGACATAGACCTTATTCCAAATACTCAACCTATTTATAATCCTCCATACAGAATATCACAGCAGAGCTTAGGGAACTTAAAGATTAGTTAACGTATATTAGATTAGGGGTTTATCCTCCCTAGTGTGTCTCCCTGGGGTGACCCCATCTTATTTGTGCATAAGAAAGACGGTTCACTTAGGATGTGTATTGATTACCTGTAGCTGAACAAATTCACTATCAATAATAATATCCTATTCAAGGATTGATGACTTGTTTGATCAACTGCAAGGTGATAACCACTTCTCAAAAATTGATCTTCGTTAGAGCTACCATCAACTTAAGGTTAGAGAGGTAGATATTCCTAAACAGGTTTCAGAACCCATTATGGCTACTTTGAATTCATGGTCATATCCTTTGGGTTGATCGATGCTCCTACAACCTTCATGGACCTCATGAATAGGGCGTTCAAGCAATACTTAGACTTGTTCATGATAGTATTCGTTAATGATACTCTGGTTTACTCTATAAGTAAGGAAGAGCATGAAAACCATCTTAGAAGTATCCTCTAAACTCTTCGCGATTGTCAACTTTATTCCAAGTTCTCTAAGTTTGAATTTTGGCTAAAACAATTGCATTCTTGGGTCATGTTATCTTTAGTGAGGTTACTTATGTAGAATCGTAGAAAATTGATGTTGTATAGAAATGGGATAGACCCACCCCACATTCAGATATTCGTAGCTTCTTGGGTTAGTAAGGTACTACCGTAGATTTGTCCTGGGCTTTTTCTTCTGTATAGCTGCTCCTTTGACCAAGTTGACTTAGAAGAAAGTTAGGTTTAAGCTTTTAGACCAATGTGAAAAGAGTTTTCAGGAGTTAAAAACTAGATTGACCACAACCCAATTTTGACTTTGCCCGATGATTCTAAAGTTTTTGTGGTTATTGTGATGTTTCTCGTGTTGGGTTGGGTTGTGTGTTGATGCAACATGGTAAAGTAGTCGCATATGATTCTTGTTAGCTTAAGGTTCATGAGAAGAATTACCCTATTCATGACCCTAAGCTGGCAGTTATTGTTATTGCATTAAATATTTGGAGACATTATTTTTACGGAGTTCGTGTTGATGTTTTTACCAATCACCAAAGTCTTCAGTATATATTTGATCAAAAAGACCTAAATATTCATCATAAAAGATGGTTGGAATTGTTGAAAGAATATGACATGAGTATTATGCGTCATCCAGGCAAGGCCAATGTAGCGGTTGATGCCCTTAGTAGGTTGTATATGGATAGTGTGATGCATGTTGATGTTGGTAAGAGGGAGTTAGCTAAGGAGGGGCATAATCTTGCACATCTAGGGTTAGGTTAGTTGATGCTGATAATGAAGGGTATGATGGTTATGAATGCGTCTGAGTCTTCCCTAGTGGTTGAGGTAAAAGAAAAGCAGGACAAAGATTTGTTGTTAATTAAATTTAAGGGTGGTGTTGGAAAGCATAAGACCCAAGTTTTCTCTCAAATGAGAGATGGTGTGCTAAGATATTAGGGTAGTTTGTGTGTTCCTAAGGTGGATGGGTTGGTTGATAGAATCTTGGTCGAGGCTTATAGTTCTAAGTACTCTAGTTCATGCCTTAATCGTATGGTGTAATAGTTAGAATGAGATAGTAGCTTGTTCATGAGTAGTACATGTTGTGTTTAAGGTTAATAATTCATTCGTCATAGAGAATGCCCTCAGGTTAGCCTTAATCCCCCATTCGAGGTTGCAAGGGGGAAATAATATAATGCCTTAAAACTTGGAACTAAATTTGAATCATTCAGCTTACGTGATTAAGTACGAATCCGACGAATTTTTACTTATTTCTAGGTGATAAATTATTTCTAAGGTGTGGAAATAGTGTTTGACATGATTCAATGTCATAAAGAACTCTTACATGAAGTTAAGTTCAAATCTCTTCTATCGTTGTAGTTTTCGTAACGTTTCATGCTTGGTTCAAATTCAAATGATCCATAGCTCCTAATATATAAGGATTTATGCAACCTATAACCTATCCATGAAAAGTTCTCTGAGTTTATTTTTTAGCGCAATAAACTGTATGTCATTTTGAGATTGGAGTAAAATGTTATGATCATTTTATCAAAAGGATATAGTATTGTGAAATAGACGGAGCTTCTGGAAGCATATGCGGAACATAGGTCAGCATATGCCTGTGAGATGAGACGAATCCTCTGAAAGTGTATGAGGAGCATATGCAGTCTGTATATGCCCATATGCGGTCCACATATGCCAAATTGGGTCAACAAAACGCTCAACTAGTGGTCTGAAGGTCTCTGCAAGATTTCCAAAGGTTTTTATGACTTTCCTACTAATCCTTAACTAAACTACGTCATTTTTAAACCTTGTTAGTAAATCGATTACATGGGAATAATTGAATTTCCTAAATTTCCCTCAATTCCCCATACTTATACTATTTTAAACCCTCTATTCTCCTCTCATTACTCACAAACAATCAGACAAAAAGATAAGAAGCTAGTGATTAGTTCTCTTAAAGGTCAAGACCTAAGGCTTCAAGTTCAAGTCTTCTTCCAATTTTAAACATGAATTCTCAAGGTTTCAGGTATGTGGATTCATGAACAAGGATTTCCTTTCATTTTTTTGTCAAATACCCTAAATTTAGTAAACTATTTTATATT
>JBDJHY010211537.1:0-11398 GCA_039654485.1 Withania somnifera | reverse complement strand
TTGAGAAAGTTCAAGAGTGAATTAAGGATCATTGTAGAAGATCACAGGTCTGGATCCGACTTTGCTTCAAGAACTGTGTTCACGCTTCGAGAGGTAAATCTCGAGCTTCGCTGCGTAGAATCTATATTCCAACAGAAACTACATTTCATTAAAAGAATTACAAATCTTTCTAATCCCTCCTAGCAATCCAGTCTTCACATCAAGCCTTCCCAACTTTACCTTGGCTAAACCAAAATCAGTTTGAAATGATGATGATGATGAATTAGGATCTGATATCTCTGTCTCAAGTAAGAATCAACCACTGCTCCTGTAATATTTCATCATACATTCTTGCATCTGATCCTATAACTCCAAATCCATTCCTTACATCGCACAAAATTTGATCATCAAATTTCCTTTCACTCAGGTTATCAACGGGATATTCGAACATTTACATTTCCTTTTTTGGGGCATTTTCTTCTTGACTCTGGGAGGAATTCAGGATTGATAGATGGATCTGCATCTGATTCTCCAGTAAAGTTGTATAATCTTTTAGGCATGAAAAAACAAGCTGTTGTGCCAATTGTATGTGCCGGCTGCAGGATGTTTAACATGATAATAATGCATACATTAGTGCCAAACTTATAAAAAAGTAACAAAAATTGTATGATATTGTTATAGCTAGAAAACCAAATTATATTGTAATTGTGAATGTTTAATGTCAGTCTTCTTGTAGAGAAAATAACAAAATGGTCTCTTATGCTTGGGATATGTTCAAAGTAGTTGCTTAAATACACTTTGAACACCTTGGGATATGGTCTCTTAAGTTTGTTAAAATTGAGAATTTCGGGTCTCCGTCAAATATTTAACAAACTATGTCGGTTAAATTTCTTATAATCATCCATATACCTTCTGGACCAACTAATTCAAATTCATATCATGTGAGACCCATTAAAAGAGGATCAACTTTCTACTGGTGAGTTTCTCCATTTCAATAATTTGAACCTGAAATGTTTGGTTAAAAAGTGGAGGCAAAGACAAATTTAAGATTTGAACTTTATGGGTTCAATTTTAAGGTTTTCTTAAAATTAGATGCATTGTACCTTCTATTTTTATGGTTCATATACACTATATTTGTTATAAATTTTAATAGATTTTTACCTATAAATGTTCCACATCAAAAATATCGAATTCAAATAAATTCAGATACCACTATGTTGTATCCGCACCTCAGCGAGGAATTCTACTCATGACGCCACACCCACCTCTTAATGATGTTCAAATAGTTTTTTGGGTACTTGTTACTACTAAGTAGAGATATGTTGAATGTTTACCTTCTAATAAAACGATATCTGTTTTTCATCCATAGAAAGAATGAAATGAAATAGATAGAATATTTGCATACCACTCAAGAGGACTAGCTCCTCTTCAGTAAAGCCTTTAGTTATGAATTTTTCTTTGAGAACTTCAATAGAGTCATCCACATCTGGCATTTTTGCTGCAAATGAAAAATCCGATCCTCTACTTCATAAAATTGTCCACCGGCCTACATCCTTCAAAGCAACACTAGGAAATGTCGCCCTATTGACCGTAAAAATATTTAGTTTTTATCTCCCGGGCAAACCTTCAAGGTCAAAAATAAAAAATGTTAGCACAAGGCAAAAAGAGCAAGGTTAACCGTCCGAGACGACCTAGATAATTCTTTATAAATCACCCAAATGACTTTGATACTTTATGGGTTGGGTATACAATTCACATTTGGTATACCTTAATGGCATAAAGACAGTAAGAGTCGTTGAATCACATTGTTATATATTATAATTCTTTTGACAAAGATTAAGTAACCCGATAAGAATAATAACTAATGAGCTATTACACGTTAAATTATACTATACTTCTAAAGTAGAATTTTTTTTCTTTACACCGATAGTTTGTATAACTTAGGAAGTACTTTTAAAAAATTAAAGTGGGAAAATGCATTACCAAGACGACAGCGTCTCTAGCAGCTAAAGCAACAATATTTGCACAAGATACAACACCAGGGCATTGGGCTTCCAATTGAGTTTTGACTCTCGGCAAATCCTCCAAGGTCTTGATGACTAAATGCATTTCTTTCAGATTGCTTAGCATTGTCAATCAAAATTGATCCATCACAACCATTGAACACATTTAAAAAGAAGAATTAAAGTTACTGCTACAAATAACATAAAGAAATATAATTAATATTTATTAAAAAATGTGACCTCAAATATTTGGGAATGTTCAGTTAGTTTTGTTTTAAAACTTGTAAGATATGACACTTAGACCTACACAGTCTTAAAACCTAGTTAACAAAGGAAAATTGTTTAGTCTATATAAGTAAAACACTGGTTGTTTGCCAATTATTGTGAGATTCAAACTACTCTACATCCCATTTACGCTCAAGTCTAATTGAAGTGTGGACCTCGAGTCAGAATAGAAATAATGTGACTATGATAACATGTAATATATGACTGGTAGGCCTATTTTAACCCTAAAACTGGCTCATAAAGAAAAATTATCTAAGATCATACAAGCCGATTATCAGGCTATTTTTTAACCAACATGAAACTCTAACCTACTCTAATAGAATCGATTACAATTGAAATACTAAAAAGTGGTCACCAAATGTTGTATGAAGAACATAAGTTAAATGACAAAATAGAAAAGTCCAAGATTTAGAAGGTTAATAACGTGAGTGATTCGATAAATTTAAATTCCTAATGATATTTTCTTGAAATATTACAACATAAATTAATGATTTTTGTTTTATAAAAAAAATCAAATTTTGACTGTCGTGTTTAAAACTATTTTTTCAATTTTTGATTGATAAATAAAATTAAAGTTCGTTAAAAGTCTACCACCTTATTTTAATATATAAATTATAAATGTACAATTTTGAAATGATCAGTCGAAAATGATGCTTATATTAGGATTTTCCAATTAAGGGAAAGAATGTGGAAGTAAAATTTTAAACAAATTCGACAATTAAGATGAGATGAAAAGAATTAATTAATGAATGGTTCAACAATTTTGGGTAGGATTAATAATAAAACAAAACTATAACAGTAGATAGGTGCACCGACTTCCTCACCACCTCCTTAGTACTATAAAGGGTAAGATCGTATTAGTAAAGACATTTTCACTCAATTGTATTTAACAAAATGGTGGGACTTGTGCCAAAATCACCCATCCAATCATTACTCTCTCCCAATTTAGATTACATTTTTTCCTTTTCTAAAATACAACTATATAAAGTTTAACATAAAAATACATGTTAAATAATATTTTTAATTTAAAAAATTAATAAATAATTAATGTATTTATTTATATCTATTTTATGCCCTATTATTATTTGTTATTTTTAAGATATATGTCAAGTCAATACTTGACAAGTATTATTAGATGAAAAAAATAATATTTCAAATATAAGTCGTAATCTCATATATTGACATGAGAAAATTTTTAATTTATAATATTTTTTTTATAATTTTAAAATATATATATAATATAAAATTTTAAATATTCAAATTATTTAATTCAATTTAATTTTAAAAGTTAGTCAGATTACCACAGAAGGAGTACAATGCAACATTTGGATATGAATGATCGTGTGTCTAACTGTCATGCGAAAAATTGATCCATATTCACTGCCTATATTGACCAAATCTAATCGCCAGAACAATAGGTTAAACACAAAATTGATGTTATAGGAACAAAAAAATATTAATATAGGAGAAGTCTCTTTACAATTCAAACGTTTTTTTTTTTTTGGTCCAATGGACTTTATATTACATAATACCAAGGAAAAAATATTTGACATATCATACTTAAGATCATAATTATATATTATGTCGATGTTTAATAATAATAATTAGTCATATATGTCACAATTCAAAATTCGAGCTATGATAGCATCTGCATTTCATATGTAGACAAGACTAACCCTGATCCAGAGCAAGTAACGGTGGGTCAGTATCAAGAATCCAAAAGAAAAAGGGAAAGGAGATAAAGAGAAGAGATAGAAGTCGAACACAAAAATTCACAACTGAACATGACTCCCTAGAACCAACTAGGACAACTGTGAAGACAGAAGGAAGTCCGGCCAGTATGAACGTCAACTTCTCACTGTATCTCCTGAACAGCACCAAGCTAGTCCACACGATCTCATCCGTCCAGATGACTCGCACTAAAACCTGCATCAGAAAAAGATGTAGAAGTGTACTTGAGAATAAAAGACAACGGGGTGCCCAGTAGGTACTATAGGTCGACCGGGAAAAAAAACATAGGCAAGGTAAAGGACGATCAACAGTAAATAAGGCAGTGACACATATTGTATAATAAAATGGGGTAACTGCAGTAATAGCTAGTAAGTGCAGTGAAGGGGGTCAGCAATCACTTAGAAGTATGAAGGAAAGCCACTATCAGGGTATCGCACACAAAACTTGAGCCACAAGCAAATCATGACCAAACATGACACGTACTTGGAGCTCCAATGAGTCCAACATAAGGAAGGACCAATAAGAGAATACAAAACCATCAACAAGTTAAGTTAACAGCAAATACAATAAGTACACGAATAGTACTAGTTAGAAACATAAGGGAACAAACAAAGTCTACTAGCAAACAAACCCGGTAGGTATACTCAAACAACCAAGTAACCTAACAAGTATTCCCTCTTAAGACCTAAAGAGCACGAAAGGATGCAATGTATGTTGGTGCTGATAAGTAAATAGTTTTCATACGCACCCTTCCTGGTATAAGGCTCTGTCAAAAGCGGACTCACGAAAGCTTCATCGTATACTTACCCAACCTACCCCAGTATACCTCTCCCCCGAGCCATGCAACATACCCCAGGTATGCAGACCAGGTCAGAGGGTCCGCGGAGGGATCCAATCTCACGTACATAAATTCTCGTAAAGAATCGATCAGTGTCATAGTTATCAGGTCCAAAATGCTCAAATCTTGAGCTCAACCCGTATATCATATCTTAATGAAAACTCAAGTCCAGGCATATGGGCAAAAATCCAAGTCTCGATAAAACTCAATTGTATCCATATAGGCAATATCGACAATCACAGTGATTGTGAGAAAATAATCTCAGATAGTGTGGTAAAATAGCTCCATACTGCTCATGAATGCAGTCGTGAAAGATTTAAGTATATATGAACTCAGTTTTCGGTTATTACTCTGTCAAAATCAAGTTACCTTTTTAAACATTTAATGCATGCTCCCTACACAAACCAATCAATATGCTAAAATGGTCTAAGGCTGATAACTGGATCCATAGGATGGCTGTAAAGCTCTAGTCACAATGTACATTCTCTCCTAGCCCAAACTACGGTCCTGAGCCACGAGTAATCGCACAATAGATGCCAAAACTGCTTAGAGAGTGCCCTTTAAGGTCCAAGTACACACCCATACAGGGAAAATATAGATCTATCATAGCACAATCCAATACAACTCATTCCTAGACTCGCACCGGGCTAGGACACAATATCATCACATAGGGCTACTAACTATCCGACAAAGCAATGTCATCACATAGGGATGCTAACAACCCAGCAAAGCCTCATCCAAATATCTATCCACAAGCCCATACATGCCCTAATCATACGCAACATCTTAGGTAGAACACAGATTAATCAGCCTACCAATATCAGCTCTAAAACCACCAGCCTAAATCAGGGGATAGCTACTAAGATCTAACCACTAGTATAATCTCCTCCCCAACCTAACTATGTTCCAGAGTAAGCGTATAAATAATACACACCAAAGGTGTTACTCCTCCCTTAACCACACTATGTTCCAAAGTCAATGTTAAACACGCGTGTAGAGCTATATAGCCCCAGGATAAGTAACCAAGCTACAAACCAACTAGTAGGCCATAGGCCGGAAGAATAAGCATGTCCCAACTAGTAATCCCATCCCCAAGCTAGAACTTTACCATAGATATACTATACTAACACCCATTCTGAAAAAAGTAGAATGTAGCCTACCTGAGTTCGGTGATATCCTTGAGAAATGTGCCTAATTATCCAAAGAATCATGTATAAAGCTCAAAATCGTGCGAGGCTAGCAAAATCCTAACCCATAGTGTCAAGACGGGTTAAAAAAAATTCATATTGCTATATAAATAGTGGGGTCAAAATTCAAACTAAAGATGGGTCTTTTAACCCTAATAGCTCAAAAAAAGGAAATATTTATACTAACACGTATCACACAGCTCATACAACATATGGTATAAACAGGGCTCAAATTAACGGTATAAATGAAAGATATAAGCCTAAAAACTTTATTATAATAGCAAAAATAAAGAATTACTCGGTAGAAATTATTGCACAACCACCTAATCAAGTTTTTGCATATCAAAACTTGAATAATCACCTTCAGTAGCTCTTATATTTCTCTGAAGTACCAAGAAAGTTACTAAATTTTGGAAGAGAAATGAGAACTTTGTGTTGAAGACAAGTTTATAAAGACTCACTGACTGATAAATCAGTCATTTGTCTAATTTATCAGCCACTAATAAATTGTTCATTTGACTGATTAATTCGCCACCGGGCTGATAAATCAATCACTACGGCTCTCCCCTGATAGATTTTTTTAAAAAAATTAAAAAATACACAGGATGGAAACGGAGTTTGATTTTAACACTTCATATGTGAAACCTTTATATAATCAATATTCCGAACCCAATGAAATTGATAAAAGGATGGTTTAGGATCGTATAAGGTGATTAAGGCCTAAAGAAGTTATAATTACAAGGAAATTCAAAATGTAAAACTATCAGGGAACCAACCTACCGCTCCAAGCAAGTCAAAAATGACTTGGTGCAGTTACAAGAACGCTCTAAACTCAGAGAAATTGCAAGATTATGAAAATGGCCCCGAGAGACATTAAAATATAGACAATGTCATTATTTTAAAAAAAAATTCTCCATTCAATACATTTTATGGATTAGCCTTCCCTTATTCTCATGCCACTTCTCATGTCAAATCAAATTTAATTTAATTTTCTCTCATCAACTTTACCATCTTTCTTATTTTCAAGTACATTTGTCCAGTCAAGATCTCCACATGTGTTTATCAAAGATTTTCTCTCAAAAACTTTAGCTTTAGCTCCACGAAGAGTATGGGTTGTTGAATCATAAGCTTTAGTTTCTTCTTCAGCTGAATGAAAAGTAACTAACCAAATCCTAGTCTTCTTCCATGGATATTTAATCTATGCAGCAGATCTTCCTCGTGGACGTTTTCGTACTCCCTAAAAGTTAATCTCTTACAATAATCTAGATCCTTTTGGTTTAACCGGAATCTCTGTCGCCACTGCCGGAGTTGTTGGAGTTGCCCTACTTTTTCCCATTGTCGAAATCTATCTTTTGATATTCACAAATTCAGATCTACTTATGAAATGGCAATTCTATAGTGGAGATATTGGTTGTAACGCAGACGCCGACAACAATGAGTTAAAGATGATGAAAAAGTAAGTTGTAGAGTTAGAGGAAGAGAAGAAGTTAGTGCATTTCTATTTATATTTACTGTTGATTGTATTATTTCTTTTTCAAAGAACTAATTTGTATTTGTATTTGTAGTTAGACTACATTTGATTGTTTTATTTATTTTTGTATTTATATTTGAATTTTTATAATAACTACATCATTTGTTTTTTCGTTGTTTTATTTTTTTTGTATTTGTATTTGATTGCATGATACTTGCTTACATACAATTACAAATGATAAATTTAACATACAAATACAAATAATTTAGTTATATATAAATAAAAATAATAAATTGAACTCATTCAAGGTTAAATCATCCAAATACATATGATAAATTTTATATAAAATATATCATTTGATATAAAAACATAAAATACAAAAGAAACATAAAAGAGAAAGAGCGGTGATATTATAAAATATAAAGAGGGGAAGTGTAATACACTATACTTGACTTAGGTTTAGAAACTCAATCTTAGCTAAAAAAATTCCTTCTCAGATCCCAACGAGTCGTATCATGACTTGTGAAGTTGAAACTATGAGTCATCTGTTGAATTATTCCACAAGTTAAGGAATGCAAATCACGAGTCATGGAATCAATTTGTGGTATGCCACTTGAAAATGCACTCAGTCAGGCTCAGATCCACTAATGGTCCTACGAGTCTTGGAATGAGCTTCACGACTCGTACTGTCAATTTATGGTTTGCTTTCAAATGCTTATAATTTGTTATTCTTGGACCACGACTGGGGTCATGATTCTCAAATCATGAGTCGTAGGTCGACTCATGGCATCCTATAATATTTTTTCAGTTAAAATTTTTGAGTGGCAGTTCAGTCTTTCCGAAGTTTTTTAACAATAATCCTATGTTGTTGTGGCCTTCCTCAGGAGTAATATAACTATCATAAACTTACTTTTCTTCTATTATTTGGCTTATAGGTTTAATTCATGGTTAGAATTCCCTTAGGCTCAACCGAGGGTTTTTCAGCAACAGTTTCAAGCAGTGAATTCCATCTGTCATATCTAGTAAATTACTCACAGTTGGGTATGTAGTACATTCAAAAAGGGATGTCTTTCACATTTGCATTCAACTTTTTCAGTTTCAGTTTAAGATTTGTGTTGTGGATGTTAAGGCTAATTTTCCAAGTTTCTTGTTATAATGAGATTATTCTTCTAGCATATTCCTTGATGGTTATTATTGATTTTGCATAGTATTTGCATGATATTTCATGCAATTATTTATTCTTGTAAAATGAGGTCAAGATCTGTGTTGGTATGCTAATTGGTTTAAGTCTTTGTCCCATAAAGATTGAGTAGATTCATAATCCATGATCAACATTCATACTTTTGTCAGCTTTGCAGGGTCTAATCCCATTTTACAGTATTGATCAATCTTCATAAATTTACTTGGCTTTTTAAAATCCCAAGCCTTTCTAAATCTTGTCAGAAAATTCGTTGATATTTTAGTTTGCAAAGAATTAAGCTTTTTTAAGAAAAAGATCTCTGTGAAAGATGTTTTAGTTACTTGGTCAGATAGAAGACATATGATTATGAAAGAATAAGAACAGTGTCAATTAGAAAACCACCACGCCTAAAGAGGTCGAGTCATATTTTACTTGGTCAGTTGGTATTCAAAGTATGACCTACTGGTCAAGGTTAGAAGTAGATGTTAGTTTCAGTTTTGGGTATAATATTAGCACCGAGTGTATTTATATTTGAGAACCCTAGTCCTATAAACCATGTGCCATAATAGGATATTTAGCCATGATGCATAGTGTGAGGCTTAGTGGATGCACTAGGTAGATGATCGTATGATATACTTTTGGCAGGGTATAATACACTCATCAGTCACAACGCAGGTTTCTAATCACATGGTTTTATTGCTGGTTATAGAAACTTCTATTGATGTTTAACTATCATTCAGTATTGAAAGAAATTTTAACTATGTGTTTATTTGACTTGTTTAAACTAATGAGTTTCAAGTACCTACTTGAGTTTAGTTACCCTTTTGAATATTTTACTTATACTTGTCAGTATTGCATAACACTGCTTATTAAGGTTGTAGTTTATTTCATATATTGATGTATATTTTATGCCTACATTATTGAATAATGTAGATTCGGCTAGCCATCCATGTGTTCACGATTGAACAGAGTCTGCATCCTCAGAGCTTCCTTGTGAGTCCTTGTGATTTAAGGGGCAGACCTTTTCAAGGTTATCTTTTAGTTACCAATGCTTTCAGATTAAGTACTGAGTGGTTAATTTTAACTAGGGACTTCTCCGAGCAGCTTGTTTATTCAAATTATTGGTGGCTTTTAGACAGAGTGTTAGTGATGTATGTATTCTCTTTAGTACCTTTCATTTACATCTATATCTATTTGATTTACATAAGTTTCCATTTCTAATCATATAATACCTTGCTTCCACTGAGTTGTATATTATGATTAGATAAATGTCAGTATAATGATCCTCAAGGTCATTTTTTTATTTTTGTATATTTTGACCATTTCTCCCTTTTAGTAGTTGCATTATGTTAAACTAAGTTTGGTTCCATAATTGATTTGGGAACGAAATGAGAGTTGAGTAAGTTTTTGGAAGTTTTGAGTTTAGGAACTTTAAAGTGAGAAATTTAGAACTCAAAGGTCATTTGGAGTTCAGGACTTCAAAACAAAAAATTGTAAATTCTATCAGTTTTGGAATATTAATTTTAGTCTAGTAGGACCTTCAGTTTCTGTTTTATCCCTTTCGTGGTGATTTTAAGTGGTTTGATGGGATAAAGTTAGACTTAAAAGGAAAGATTGGCTTTAGTCAACATTTGGACTTAGAGTGACCAGATCAAAAATCCGATGATTCTGTTGGATTCGAGAGGTGGTTTTTGATCTATAATAAGGTCTTTTTTATTTTTCGTGAGCCCTATGGGCATTTTCACCTTTTGGGTGATTTTACTTAGAAATGGACATATAGTGAGTATCGAATCAATGAGGCCTTGTATGCATGTTTTGATGGTTCCATTGAGTCCAGTACGTCGAAATTAGTATTGTTGCATATATAATTTGTTTGTATGAAATTTCAAGTGAATCTCGAGGGTTCATTCGAAGTTATAACATGCATTAGGGGAAATTTTTGTTACTGTTATTATCACTATCATCAGGCCTCCTCTACGTTCGCGGAAGGAGAACACATTTATGGAGGGTACTAAAGCTTGTTCTTAGCGTTCGCAGCATTGTGACCTTGTTTGCAGAGGGTCGGGTCGGTACAGGTCCCGCGTTTACAGCTGGGGCTCGCATTCACAGAAGAGACCTGGCAGTTCAATGTGTTGAGAGAAATGGTTAATACACTTCATAACTATACGTAAATTATTATTTTAGTCTTCAACTAATATTTATTAATTAAAACATCCCTGAACTGTACTAAACAAATTTTAAAATACCCCAACCTACCACGTGGAACAATAAGTGGCCGCCACGTTTACGGTGTGTGAAAATACAATAGGTAGGAAGGAATAATTTAAAGTTCATATAACAAAGTCTAGGGGTGTTTTAATTGTTAGGTGTAGTTTGGGGACTAAATTAATAATTTGTGTATAGTTTGGTGGTGTTTTAATCACTTATCCCTTGTTTTAAAACAGAATTTTCAAGAACTAGGCTTATTTTTCGTGCTCCATTTTTGGGAAAATTTGATTAAGAAATGCGAAGATAGCTATTGTGTAACGATTCTAAACCATTTCTCATCAATTTTCTAACAACTTTAATATGATTATTACATGAAATTTAAAGGTTTTGAATTCAAAAAGGTGATTTCCAAATATGAACTCTAAAATTATGAAATCTTGATTTTGAACCACAAAATGGAATGGGTTTTCAATAAAACTTGATATTTAGGTTTCTGTAGTAATGGGTAACATGTTT
>JBDJHY010211528.1:0-11398 GCA_039654485.1 Withania somnifera | reverse complement strand
GTTACTCCATATTTATTATGCTATTAATAATAATTATTAATTATTATTGATTCTTTGTTACTACCGTTATTCTACAAAACACACAATCAAGAAGGGGGGAGTTATTAGCATTAAAGATTCCTCAAAGTCTCAAAATAAAGTATTAAAAAGGAGTTTGGTGGGAAACTTTAGTACTTCATTACATCTGTAAAAGATCAAGAAATGGGTAAATAGTGTAATGAGACAAACTCATGGGCTAAATATTTATGAGATGGGTAATAGGAACTTTCTTTTTGCGTTTTCTTCCAGAGATATAGTGGAACAAGTGACGGCCAGAGATTGGAGTTTGAAAAACTCTCCGGTGAACTTACAATGGTGAAACTTATTGACATGCACCATGGGAAAAGATGATAACCCTAATTCGATATGGGTTAGGGTTGTCAGTCTGCTGCTTCATCTCTAGAATCCAAAAATATACAAGATTGTCGGTGATTTTTGTGGTGGATGGATAGAAACAGAGGAAGAGATGCAGCTGCGAACCATCTCAAATAGGTGAGGTTGAAAATTAGCGGCAAAGGAAGCAAAAATCCCCAAGGAAGGGGTAGAAACTCCAGCATAGCTGTCTGCTAGAGAAGATAAATTCAAAGTCACAGGCATACCTTTTGCCAAACATATATCCAGGAAAGAGTCACTGGTAAAGAGAAGTGTGACGCAGGAGGTATAGGGGGTTTGACAAAATAAGTGGGGTACCACGTGCTTTGCTAGAGACACGTGGTGAGACTTTGAAGGACCCAACTTTTTGTAGGGGCCACTCTGAAATTTTAAATGCTCTTAACGCCCAGGCAAAGGCATATGAAGTAAAGATGGTGCCTTTTCAGCAGATGGAGGAAATTAAAAAATTAGCCTCTCAATTTTTAGAGGCTTCTAAGACCTAGGAGTCAGATCCTGATGAAAGCATAACACAAGGCCCAGGAAAGAGAGACTGATGGAGGAAAATACATACATGCAAAGTGTGGAAAGACTCAAGATAATGATAACCATGACATGCCTAGCAAGTTACAAGGAAAAGGTGCAGATGGAGCTAATAATGAACCAAATTTGATAAAAAATAACCAACAAATTCAACAAGTCCACGATGTAGAACCAGTGAACACACATATACCCGTGGAGCTAGCCTAGAATGATAATGAAACAGAGGCTTCAAGTTAGGTAAATTCATATATTTTAGATTTGAGCAATACATATGGAGTAGCATTTGAGGGGTTTGAAGAGGAGACAATGGCTTTATTCATGAAGATTAATAAGAGAAAGGCTGCATTGGAGAAAAGAGAACAGGATTAAAACATCACAACACCCGAAAGCAGGGGTAGGGAAAAACGAACTAAAAAATTTATTGTCCAGTCTTAATGAGGAAGTTGAAGAAATCAGGAACAAAGGGAGAGCTCTTAGCTTGAGTTTCAAATGAAAGTAAAACTAATCACCTGGAACGTGAGGGGGCTTAACAGTCTTTCCCATAGAAGACTTGTTAAACGTTCTTTACAGAAATGGCAAGCTGATGTTTACTGTCTTCAAGAAACAAAGATCAACAAAGATGTGGAGGGTATTGCTAAGAAGTTATGGACTTATTGATAGATGAAATATAGATATATAGAATCCGAAGGGAGTAGCGGGGGAATTTTGATCATGAGAGATAGCAGAGTTTGGGGGTTCAATGGTTGAAGTGGAATAGTATACAAGAATTTACAAATTCGAATCAGTCAAAATTTCCTTTACATGGTTCCTTAATGAGGTCTATGCACCCTACACAAGAAGTGAAAAACTTGAGTGCTGGGAAGAAATTACAGCTATGAAAACACTGAGTGAGGGTCCATGGATATCTTGTGGGAATTTTAACCTAAGGAGGCACATGGTGGAGAGAAGAGGTGCTCCAAAATAACTAATATTATGTCCTACTTCTCAGATGGATTGAGGATATGGAGCTGCATGATCCTCATCTAATTGGAGAAAATTTCACATGGTTCAGAGGAGTTAATCATCAGAGTGCTACTAGATTGGATAGACTCCTATACTCCATGGAATGGGAGGAATCATTCAAGAGCATCAGACAGAAGCTACTTCCTAGAGTAATCTCTAATCATATCTGAATTGTACTTAAATGTGGGAAGTGGGAAAAATTCCTACTTTAAGTTTGGGAACTAGTGGCTCAAAGAAGAGGGTTTTATTGACGTAGTACCGAATTGGTAGAGTGGTTTTGTTGTTGCTGGATGTCTTGATTACAAGTTGAGTGATAAATTGAAGATGTTGAAGTTAAAACTCAAAGAATGGAGCAATAAAACCTTTTGTGAAATAAGAAACAAGAAGAATAACCTGTTAGAAGAATTGGCTGACCTAGACAGAATGCAAGATAACAGAAACCTGAATGAGGAAGAAATGATGATAAAGGCAACACTCTTAGTAGAACTGGAGGCCTTCGCTAAGAATGAAGAAGCTAGATAGAGGAAAAAATCAAGAATATAATGGTTGAAACAAGAGGACAATAATACTAGATGTTTTCAAAGAATAGTCATGGCTCAATAGAGATACAACACAATTGAAAAACTGGCAGTAAGAGGGAAGAAAGTCAATGAACTAGAGGAGATCAAGGTAGCTACGATAGAATACTCCAAGAAATTGTACACAAAATCAGAAGGACAGAGACCTTCTTTCAACTTACTAGAACGCTCTACAATCTCTCAAAAAGGAACAAGATTGGTTGCAAAGGCCTTTTACAGAAACAAAAGTCTTCCAGTTTGTGAAGCAATGTGATGGGGATAAAGCACCTGGACCTGATGGGTTCATTATGAGTTTCTAAAAATCATGCTGGGAAATATTAAAAGAAGATTTAATGCATACCTACAAAAATTTTCATCAGAATGAAATTTTGAGAAGTATCTAAATACCACCTTATAGCTCTAATCCCAAAGAAGTCTGAAGCTATGGAGCTAAAGGATTTCATACCTATCAACTTAACTGGTAGAGTGTACAAAATCATCTCCAAACTTATTACTGAAAGACTGAAAACTATTATGGGGAAACTGATGGATGCCCATCAACTAGCTTTCTTGGAAGTGAGACAAATCATGGATGCAACTTTCATGGTCAATGAATGAACTGGTGGACTCTAGAATGAGACAGAATACACCTGGAATACTGTGCAAACTTGACATAGAGAAGGCATATGATCATGTCAACTGGGAATTCCTGCTTGGAATTTTAAAAGACGTGGGATTTGGCAACAAATGGATAAACTGGATCATATTTTGTATATCCAGTGTGAAATTCTCCCTGATCATTAATGGTAGTGTTAAAGGTTTTTCCTAGTCCCAAAGAGGGTTGAGACAAGGTGACCCAATGACCTTATTCCTATTAGTCATGGAAAGTCTAAATCACATGCTCAGGAATGCCAAGGGTAAGGGATAGATAAAATGATTTAAAAGCTCAAACAAATAGAGATGGTGCTCTGGGGGTCACTTACCTCTTTTATGCAAATGATGCCCTAATATTCAGTGAGAAAGAGGTGAACTAGATCAAGAATCAAAGAGCAATCTTAACTATTTTTAAGGTGTCTCAAGTTTACATGTTAAATGGCATAAAAGTTATCTTTATCCCATCAATAAAGTTGAAGTTATGAAGACATTAGCTGAAAACCTCAGTTGTCCACCAAGTACCTAAGAATACCACTAGGTGCTAAGAACAATGAGTTAGAGGTCTGGAATGAGATGGTGGAAAGTTTTGAAAGAGAATAGCAAGATGGAAAAGTCAGTACTTATCTCTGGGTGGGAGGCGAACACTCATTAGATCTGTGTTAGATGATCTTCTTTCCTATATGATGAGTTTATACCCTATCACCAAGAGTATTAAGAAGAAAATAATCAGAATGACAAGATCTTTCCTTTGGTAAGGAAGCAAGGAGAAGAGAGGATATAATTTAGTGAAATGGGAATCTGTGACACTCATTAGGGAACAGGGTGACTTGGCTATAAAAATCTCAACATGGAGAATGAGTGCTTGTTGCAAAAATGGTTATGGAGGTTTGGAGCAGAAGATAAGGCTATGTGGAAAAAAATCATCATTGAGAAATACAACCTAGAAAACCAGTGGATAACTGTAGAAGCTAGGGGTACCTTTGGGTGTAGTGTTTGGAAGACTATTAGAAGATTATAGAGTCAGTTCTATGCCAACACTTCCATCAGAGTGGGAGATGGAACGAGGCTGAATTTTGGAATGAACTGTGAGTCGGTGGGGATAGCCTGAGAAACCTTTTTTCCTTACCTATACACACTATGTTTTCAAAAGAATGCCACTGTATCACAATTTGGAGTCAACAAAGCTGGAACTTAAATTTAAGACGAGTATTGAATAACTGGGAAGTGGATAGCATTGCAAGTCTGCAGTAGGTATTGTGCTCTTTCTCATGATGCTCAACAAGTCCAGACAAGTTAAATTGGAATTTGCACAGAAAGGTACTTTTATTGTAAAATCATGTTACTCGAAGATGAACAATAATCAGTCACAGATTCTAAATTGGCCTTGGAAATTAATTTGGATGGTTAAAAGTCCTCTTAAAGTCTCATGTTATGATTGGTTGGTGATTAGAAAAGCTTGCTCAACACATGAGGTCCTACAAAGAAGAGGTCTATAGATTTGCTCGAGGTGTTTTATGTGTGATGAGGATGTAGAAGTAAATAATCATCTGTTACTTCATTGCAAAACAGCTGCAAATCTTTGGAACATGTTCTTATGTATTCTTGGTGTGAATAGGGTAATGACTAAAACTGCTTGGGAGTTAATAAACGAGTGAAAAAGAATTGGGAGAAGAGGGAAAAGTGAAGATAGGTGTCAGAGCATTCCAGTCTACATCTGGTGGACTCTCTGTAAGAAAAGAAATGATAGATGTTTTGAAGGCAAATGTAGTAAGACTAAGGTGATTAAGATTAAATGCCTTAGTTTTTTGTACTTATGGTGCAAACAGGAATTGGTGGGGGAGATAGTAGTTTTAGTTGATTTCATAGGAAAATTGTAAAGCCTTTTATTTTGTTCTGGAAGATGATCCACATTCTTTGTAGCTTGTAAGATCCCACCTCATCCACTTTACTTGATGATCTTTTTGTGATTGTAAAGTTAACTTTCTTTCAAAAAAGAGTTGGACATGATATTGTAAATTTCTGTGGGGCCCACATGGTGATGACAACATTGAATCTGCTACAAGCCTACATCTCTGGCAAATCAGGTGGGTGAAATAAATGGAGGTCGGGCCATGTAAAAAAATATACAAACTACTGATGTAGTACCTTTTCGTCCATAAAGGAGAAAGTACACAAGCACGAGGCCGTCAACATGTGTGCTTTAAGGAATTAACATTGAATTAGGGTATTTTTGTATTTAAGGTTTTCCACTTTACACCTCCATGCTTCAATCATCTTGTACTAAATGTTACATTATGTGTACCTTTTCCATTATGGACAAAAAAGTACTATACAGTAGCTTATCATTTTTTATACATGGGTCCCACCTCTTACTTTCATTTCATCCGTATATAGCAAAAAAAGCCCCCCCCCCCACTTTACAGAATGGAATTGATTCAAAAAGAGTACAATAACTGGTTTAACAAAAGGGACGAAAGAGATAAATGTTGACGAATTTAGCTAACATTGAACTTGGTAAAATGAAATGGTTGAATAATTGAAAATATATATTTTTTTATACGTGGGTCCCACCTCTTACTTTCATTTCATCTGTATATAGCAACAAAAAATAATAGGCTTGTAGTATCCTTTGATACTATCATGATTATGTGGGCTCCAAAGAAATTTACCATATCATGTCCAACTCTTTGTTCGGCTTAAATTTTAAAATAAATCAAATATCTTGTATATTTTGGTACTTATTTAAAAGTTTATCCTTTGATGTAATTAGAGAATTAATTCTCCCTCCACTTCAATTTATTTGTCTTATTTTTCTTTTCAATCTGTTTAAACAAAATAACTTTTTTTTTGGCAACTCTTTAATTCTAACTTTTCAAGCGGCATGTTTAAGACCACAAGATAAAACGACATTTTCATACAATCTACTTATTTTTCATTGAAGATCACAACATTAAAAAAAATTCTTTACTTTTTAAAATATCTTTTCAAGTCCAACCAAAGAAAAAGCTAAAATCACTCTAAATTTCAAGTAGAAATGTAGGGTGTGTTCAATATGGAGGACAATATTTTTTAGGGATTTTTTTTATTTTCTAGAAATATAAGTAGTTTTTTACTTATTTTCTTATGTTCGGCATGCAAGAAAAAAATTATTATCCTAAAAGAATTTGTACATATCTAGCACAAAATTATGAGGATGGGAGAGGGTGATGGGGTGAGTGGTTGTGACAGTGGGAGGAGACAATATCACTTGTTTTTCCTATTGTCTTCCTAAAGAAAAAATAATTTTTCAAAAATTTTAACAAATCGAATATGAGAAAAAAATGTTCTCCTCCATACCAAATACATAAGTAGACAATATGATCAGTTTCTGCTAGACGAGATATAAAAAACATAGCCAATACAGAAAATAAGGGAATACTGGACCATATCTACTTTTGTGCCATGACAAGTAGGGCTGCTCCGATTCAATTCGAACCGAATCGAATCAAATTGAAAATCTATATTCGATTCAAACGATTCGGAGGGCTGATAATCGTTCGATTTCGAAATCAATTGTAATCGATTCAATTTCAGAATTAATTAGAATTGAATCGAATCAAAAGTTTTTTAAAATATATAAATATAATAATATACAATAAAAATATTTATAAAATCTCAAGTTTAGCTTAATATAATGTTTATTTATTATTTAACTATATCTTTTAAAATTCTTACGTAGATGTACATGAAATGATCCTTTTAGCTCTTGTAGAGGATGAGATGAATGAACCGGACAATAGTGACAGTGATGAGTACGACTTGAATATTTGGCTTTTGCTTAGGATTAGAATGTTCTTGAACTTCGTTCAATTTAAAATATTATACTTTAATCTAGGAGTATGAATATTAATTTAAAATATTATACTTTTAAATTTGTAGAATAGAAATCGGACTGAATCAAATTAATCAAATAAATAATTTTTAAAACTATTTAGATATTCAATTTGAATTTGACGGAATTGAGGTATCGAATCGAATTCGAATTGAAAATCAAAATCGAATCGACAAAATCGTAATTACTATTAAGAATCGAACTAGTACAAGACTTAGATAATCGAAATAATCGAAATCGCAAATAATCGGTTTGAAATCGATAACATCCAGCCCTAAGTAGGAGAACCAACCCCGTAGTTCAAAGCCAAAGCGGAGGATTATTATATCAAATATGGAAAGCACAAGTGTAATAAATAGTAGATGAATAAATACGAAAGTAAAAAGAATAAAAAATAAATGCTCAAACCCCGGTATCAGTGTAATACGAACTAAGTACAGAATAAGGAATCCAAATATCTAATACAACTGTTTCTCCAAAAATACATGGAGATCAAAAGAAATACTGATGAGAAGCAGGAAAATCCGAATGCCAAGCTCACCCTGCATATCTGGAAATCAATATAATCTACATGAACAACGATTTGTAATCAAGGTCGGGCACCTATACTCAGCTCTGTTCATGTGCAAGTGCAGTATGAGTATAAGATGCCGAAGAAATCCGTACCTAGTAGGCTTTGAGGGCCCACTAGGAACATAACAATAATAAAAGTAGTAAATAAAGGAAGACAATAAATAGGGTCACAGAGCAGATAGTACTTTCAAGGGAGCTAGCTACTCAAGGAAGATGTATCGCTAGCTAATCACTTAACAGGATCTCAGGAGATGAAGGAAGACGTACCCGGAATACATGCAACAATTTTTGTGAATAATAATACAATAAAAAGAGTCAAAATAAGACAAGAGGAGAACATGGATGGTATATTAGAAACCTCAAGTACAATGGAAACTGATAAGATAGCACCATACAGAATAACCCATATAAGCAGCAAGTCTAAAAAATAACGCTACCGTAACTAAAAAGTAAAGAAATAATATAATAAGTAATTTAAAAATAGAAGTCATGCTCACTGTAGGCCTTACATCTCAGCCAAGGTATACTGAACAAAACAAGTGCAGAAAAGTATATACAAACACATGAAGTAACCAGTCTTGTCTAAGTTTCTTAGTAACCAGTCTTGTATAAGTTTCTTCTTTGGTACCCATAGGTCCAGCAGGAAGAATCCATGGAAGGCTGCCCTAAATATTCCTAGTATATCACTCATTTGTCCTATACCCCCCACCTCCATGTCTCCTAAAAGCCGGAGGCAAGGTCCATGAAGGTATGTTACCACGTACAATCTCTAACATCATCATAACCTCACATCCTAAATCACAAAGCCTCAAGGGTCTTAAAGTCTGTCATCTCGTGCCTCATATCAAATATATCATCAAGCCATACTCGGCAAGTCAGGGCGTATAACTCCTCAATATGAAGGTATCACCAATATCCTCAATAAATCGGGTATCATAAAGTCTCCAACCCAGTAAGTGTGATAAGAAGTGTGATAAGTGTAAAAAAACTTTACTTACTATAACCACCTAGCTACCCAACCCACGGATGCTATTTAGTACAATTATTAAAGCTATAAGCCCAGAGATAGCCCCACGGAGACTACCAGTTGTCCAACGATTAAGCGCTGCAAGCTCGCAATATTACTCTGACTAATATCGAATGATCTCCAAATGCTCTTAAACTTTCATAAAAGCATTACATATATCAATACCAGTCTAATGGAGGAAATTAAGGATTTCAAGAATTAAAACAAAAAAGAAACTTACCCAAATTGTGTAGAAGTTGAAGGGCAATACTTGGAAATTTTTCTCAGCCTTTGATTGATGTTTGGGAGAAGTTTTTTGCACAAGAACTGGTTAAAACATAATATTTTTTCAGAGACAAAAGCTGGGATTTATATAACTGATAGGTGTTTATTTCATCATGATCACGTAACAAATGATCCAATCGCATGTAGAAGCCTGCGATCGCATAGAACACATTAGAAAAGCTTTATCGCGATCATATGAAGCAGCTTTGCGATTGCAAAGTGCATTGGGATAATGAATTGCGAATGCTTGAAGGATCTTTGTGATCGAGAAGAACAAATCACCAACACCAGTTGCAGGTTTTTGACAACATAATTAAAAGGAAGAAAATGCTCTGAAACACTACTTGAAATGTATTCGGAGTCCAATTTACACAAACAAACTATGTACGCATACCCGAAATGACATTTCAGACTCAACACGGCAGTCAACATTAGAATCCGAGGTCATTTTGGAAAAATTTTGACCTAGTCAACCCTTAGTCTTAAATTCATAAAATTTCCATCAACACCTAAAAAATGCAACGGTAAGCCCGAAAATAAACCAACACCTCTCCTAGCCTAAAATTACCATTCCAGAGCTAATGGAAGTGTTAGAATTCCAATCCGATATACCGAACACCAAAATACTACCCAAGTCCCACATTAGGCCTTAAACTTAACTAAAACCCACAAATTGGCATAAATTGCAAACGAAAACTCCGAAACACAAACTTAAGATCAATCTTGACTTTATTTGCTATTCAGAAGCTACAACATTCTCAAAATTTAATTCCGAACTTGTCTTGAAGGAAATTTGACTTTGGTCAACGAGTACTTAGTTTTAGGCTCTAAAACAGGCAATTTAAGATATTTCTTAACCGAGCCGCCAAGAATCTGAACTACCAGTCCCAGCAAGTCATAAATGACTTGGGGCAGCACTTAAATGCTCTGGAATGCAAAACATCACATATTTATCATAAATGACCGTGAGGGTCATTATAACATCCACTACTAAAAGGACTTTCATCCCGAAAGTCAAGTAAAGGCATGGAATAAATGGGAAGAGAAAGTACCTGATATCTCAAACAATTGTAGATACTGCTTTCGCATTTCACTCTTGATCTTCTAAGTAGCTTCCTCGACCGGAAGGTGTCTCAACTGCACCCTAACCACTGGAATCTCCTTGTACCTCAACTTCCTAACATCCTTAGCCAAAAATTTTACAGGTTCCTCAATAAAGGACAAATTTTCATCCAGCTGCACTGAATCCTCTTGAATGACATGAGACTCATAAAATATACCACCGCAATATCGAAATATAAAATATCTGATGAATGGCTAAAAGCGTAGAAGGTAAGGCCAAACCTATAAGCAACATCACCAACTCTAAAATCTCATAAGGCCCAATATACCTGAGACTAAATTTTTCCCGCTTACCAAATCTCATCACACTATGCATAGAAGATACCCGCATAAACACTCTATCACCAACTCTAAACTCTAAGGCACGAGGACTACGATCAGAGTAGCTCTTCTGCCTACTTTGTGCTGCCCTCAATCTATCCTGAATCAATTAAACCTAATCACACAATAAATCTGAAGAATGGACTCTGGCCTTAAAACCATCAAACCACCCAGTAGGTGAGCTACACCGCCTACCATACAATGCCTCAAATAGTGCCATCTCAATACTGGAGTGATAGCTGTTATTGTAAGCAAACTCAGCCAATGGTAGATGCTGATCCCAAGTACTACCAAAGTCTATCACACTAGCCTTCATCATATCTTCTATCACCTGAATAGTCCACTCGGACTGACCATAGGTCTGCGGATGAAATGCCTTACTCAAATGAACCTCAGTACCTAAGTCCCGCTGAACAGACCTCCAAAACTACAAAGTGAACTGGGTTCCTTTGTCTGAAATGATAGATACTGAAACACCATGTAATCTAACCACCCTACGAATGTAGATTTGAGCCAAACACTCAATATTATAGAAGGAGTGATTAGGAATGAAATGTGCTTAGTTAGTCAGCTTATCAATAATGACCCAAACAGTATCAAAACCTCTGTTAGTCTGTGGCAACCTGGAAACAAAGTCCATAGTCACCCGCTCCCTTTTCTAAGCTGGAATAGGGAGTCTATGGATCAAACCACCTGGGCGCCGATGCTTATACTTAACCTACTAAAAGTTCAAACACTTAAGACACATATTCAACTATATTCCTTTTCATCCCATTCCACTAATACAATTATCGCAAATAGGTACACCTTAGCTGCACTAGGATAAATAGATACCTGGAACTGTGAGCCTCAGGTCAACTGCACCAAGTCACCAACCTGTGGGATACAAATGTGACCATCATATCGAAGCATCCCATCTGAATCAATAGAAACCCTACCGACTGATCATAAGCAGTTTTACCTGCTAGAAAGCCACATAAATCTTATTAATTGACTTTGTTTTGAGAATAATTGTATAATATATGATGTTTTCGTAATGAATATGTGGAAATACTT
>JBDJHY010211518.1:0-11398 GCA_039654485.1 Withania somnifera | reverse complement strand
TTATTAATAACTCTTGTGTATTCGTACTAATTTTAAATTTAAACTATATAAATATATATTTTATATTAATTAAATGCATTTAATTTTATTTTTTGTAAAATAAATCCACTATTCACAACAGGTTGGACCGGACACTGTTTACGTGAGTTGGGCTGGTTCGAATCAAGCATTTTGAACAAGATTGAACGGACACATTTTGACTAGGCTCGAAACAGTACAGGCCCGGACAGAACCGAAACCCTGCCGATCGAAGGACCAACTGGTCCAGACGGAACCGGATCCATCCGGTTTACACCCATATTTTCGATAAATTGAAATCTAAAGGTTTTTATACTACATCTTAATACACATTTCATTAATAGTTTTTGGTAATAGGGTTTACTCCAAATTAAATGAAAATCAAACTAAATTTGAATTAACGTAAAATGAAACTTGGTCAATCCAATAGAGTAAATTAAGAAGAAATTGACCTTTTCTTTTTCTTCCATTTCTACTCAAACAAAATCTTTTCATCCTACAAAAAATAATTAGTGTTGTCCAGTATGAATTGGATGGTCAAAGACAAATTCAAATAATTTCTCTTTTCCACAATAATAGAAATACAATTTATGCTATCCACAAAAGGAACCAACATCTACTTAGCCCCATTTTATTGGATAAAGTTGGATGATGGCAAACTTTTTAGCTTTGGTACCCTACTAATTTATGCCTATCTTTCTAAGTAGCTAACAAAATCTTGTCAATAATTAATGGAATAAGAGAATTTGTAGCCAAAAGTACTAAAAGACATCGGTCCGGTTTATCATAGATTTTGAAGTTACAATTTAAAATTTTATTTAAACATGTATTTTATTAGAAGAAAACTGAAAGTTTTGTAAATAAAATCCCAAAAATTTAAAAATATTTGAGTATCAAAATTTAAATCTTGTAATATTTCATAATCAAACATAACAAACATTTAAAATTAATTTTCAAAATCAATGGCCACAACACTAACTTACATTTTTCATTGGATAGGTGGGTGCTAAATTAGTACTATATAAGAATGTGTAATGCCTCAAAAGTTCACAAAATCAATATATTCTTCGTTTGCATCCATTTGTTTTTTGGGTGTTTCCATCTTCATTAGATTGGGGGGAAAAGTGAGAAACTGAATGTGACCATTTACTTTAGCTACGATAAATTCTTGCATTTACTGCACTAATAATATTCTTCATGCATATGCGAATTATTTATATAATAATAGGGATATATGTGAGTCAATTTTTAAATAAAGGTACATCAATTTTAAATTAAAGGGTAAAAATGTTATGCATTGAGTTGATTGAATGAGAGATTTGAGATTGATTTTCCTCATCATCAACAGTCTTCTTGCACACCCCCCCCCCCCATCAGCAAACCTTCTCTATCAGAGTTGGTGTACACCCAAAGTATAGCTTCCTTCTGTGGATTTCTCTCAAGATTCTTAAAATAATAAATAATATATTAACACTCAATCATGGTTATATGATAAATATGTGTACAAAAGAAGCATTTCTTTGCGTTTTAAACTTAAAAAAGTCAAGGATGCAAATGCAATGAATCTGGTCTAATTTTCAGTATCAAATTCATTGAGATTTGAGACGTTTTTCACTGGAGATCCACTTTTGTTTTCAACAGCAAAAAATAAAAAAAAAATTCATGAAGAATAAATCTGGATTTTTTCTTTATAATGGTCGGTGCTTTAATTGTGACTTTTATTTTTAAAAAATGCCATATTAAAAGTAAAAAGAAAAATATACGAAAACTGCTGTCAGACTACCTACAGGTTAAAAGAATTTCTAGACCTATTCCAAAATGTTGGGATACTCATATTTTGTCTAAAAATATATCCACAAAACAAGATTTATCATGTTCATTTAACCATATGAAATTGTACGTTTTTGTTGATGAAAATAATAATAATAAATAAACCTTTTGTGAAATTCATCACGCCTTCTCATAGAGAGTAATATTATCTTGTTGAAAAGAAATAAACTCTTCATCCCGTTTTATGTATTACCATATTCAATAAAAATGGCCTTTTTTTCATAATTGAAAATAATTTTTATTTTATTTTTAGTAAAAAAAATAATCTAATGTCACATAAATTTTCATATATATATATATATAAATTACGAGTTCTAAACAAACAGATTTACATAACGTGAAAAGAAGAGAGAAAACAATACAACAAAGGAGTTCCCCAGGCACCTCCTCCCCATTTACTATATTAAAAAAAAGACAGTCGAATATATAAAACATTTCGTATTAGTAAAAAAAATTTTAAAAAAAAAAATCACATGTCAAGAGATAATTTAACTTAATGAAAATATTAGTGATTGTTTTTACCTCTTAAATCCGTAATGTTGGTCACACGGAGACTAATCAAATTTAAGATGAATCCAAATTAAGATCAAATACATTCCTGTTAAAAGCAAAAACTCTTTTTCTTTCCTTAAATTCCTCATTTAATCTTTTTTCTTTTTAAATCTAAGTAATTTACACTGTTGCACTTCGTACGAAAAGAAAGTAATTGACTAATGTAAAGACAAGATGAACGGGACTCAATATTTTTTACTGTTTATTTTAAATTTTCAATCAATATTTTATCAAATAAAACCATACGAATTAAATTGTACTCGACTTAATTATGTAAATTACATTCTAATGACGAGTTTACAAGGGGCTAGCTGAACTGTTATATAAAGTCAAAATATATACAATTTATAACTGACTTTCCTTTTATTATAATTTTTTTTTTAACACAATACACCTCCAAACAAACTAACAATTTACCAACATTAGAATATGGTTCTTATATAATAATCACATTAAGTAGGCCTTACTTCTTACACTTCAAGGAAATTAAACTATTATTCCACGATGTATCATAAAGAAAACCTATCTAGATCTTGCAACAATTATCTAGTTAGCTTATGTTTTTTTTTTTTTTTTATAATAAGTTCAAATAATATCTGAGCAAGAAAATGGAGACATCAATTCAGGACCACAAATTGGTTGTTTATTTCATACAATATCTGAAAGTGTAAAGTGAGTAATGAATTTTACGAAGAGTACATCAAGAAAGACAAAACAGTTTACTCTGGTGCCATTTTTTGTTGCACATATTCCTGCAGCAAAACAAATAAAATCCGATCATCGACGATCCTCTTGCATGTTCCAACACCTTTACTACAAGAAGATTTATATATAAAGTTGAATGACAAAATGATCAGTTACATCACCTTTGATATATCCAAATCAAACTTCCGTTTTCAATCAGGGACTCTTCTCGAACTTATCACTATTGAGGGCTGTAGAAATTAAATTCTTCCATTGGGTCAACACCCAATTGAAGTGTTCTATATTTCTTCGCTACTCGTTCAGGGTTAAATGAAATAAAGAAAAAGAAGATGCCCGGCCAATAAGACTGGTGAAAAGAGCTCTTTTTGTTGGTCAGGAACTTGTATTGAACTAAGTATGCAGGATGATTGCAGATTGAGAACTGAGAATCTTTTCTAACTACAGATCGACTATCTTTGTAGATTTACCCATCGCAATCTGGATTAGTGGGTATTCTTTACTAGCATTACTTATACTGTCAACTTTATGAGAACTAGCTAACAGAAATATTAGAAGAAGTTAAAGTTGATTCACACTACTATCGAAGACAGTAGTTCTTCCAGCTACCAAAGATTTTAGTACTATGACACTTGATGAATTATTAGAAAGGTGAATTGGTGATATACAAGATGCCCATGGATCAACACACAACACAAAGAAAATTGAGAAAGACAAGCTAAAGAACTAAGTTTTCCGAAAGTTAGTTATAGTTAGTTGCTCACTTAGTTAGGTTGCTTAGATCACATAGTTATAGATTATCTCTCAATATAGATCGATAGATCACTTATAGCTATATATATATATATATATATATCACACTGTACATGTAAAGGATCAATCAATTCACAAGATTAATGAGAATATTAAACTCACTAATTCTTTTTCTGCTTCTACTTCATCTCTGCTTCTGTGACTACTTACTGCTGTTCTTAAGAGTCTTGAGATCAAGACTCTATTATATCATGATCAATTTATAATATGGTATCAGAGCCATGCTACTGAAATCATCACTGAAGTATTTATCATTGCTGTCAAGTGATTTTTTTTTTTTTGGAGTGAAATGATTGAACAAGGGCATACAGGGGTCTGTTTCAGGTATGAATGGAAATGCTTCTGCTAAAAATCTTGGTGTTAATACCAATTCTATGAATGAAAACCCTATGTCTACAGTCGACTATAACCATCTCTTATTTAAACACCCTTCTGATGTTAGTGGCACACAAATCATTTCTTTTCAGTTTACTGAGGTAGAAAATTACTCTTTTTGGTATAGGTCTATGAGCATAAAGCTGTTAGGGATAAATAATCTGGGGTTGGTAGAATGTTCTTGTGAAAAAGAGAAGTTCCCTGATCTGGGAAACCATTGGAAGAAAGCAAATGTCATTGTTCTTTCTTGTATACACAGCTCAGTTTCTAAGAGTTTGTTAGGTGCTATTATGTATGCTTTTAAAGCTCAAACTTGGAAGAACTGTATGAGAGGTTTGACAAGTTAGATAGTTCAAGAACTTTCAGTATTATAAGGAAATTGCAACTTTAGCTTAAGGAACAACTTCTGTTTCTGTCTCTGGAAAGAGTTTTGAGTCTTTAGTTCCTTTAACTGTTTGCAATTGTGAAAAATCAAGAAAATATGTACGGCACATCAAAAGTTAAAGTTGTTTCAATTTCTTATGGGTCTGAATGAATATTATTTGCAAGCTAGAAGTCAGATTTGTTAATGAATCCTATTCCCTCTGTTAATCAAGTCCACTCTGTGATAATAAGTGATGAAAGTCAAAAGGCTATAGGGGTTGGTTCTGGAATCTTAGGAGCAAATCCAGCTATTATGTAAGGATAATTTGACTCAGCTATGTATATAAGAGCAGGAGGAAGTCACAAATTCAGAAGAAATTCTTCTTACAACATATCCAGAAAAGGAAACTTATATTGTGATCATTGCAAGCTAAGGAACCACATTAAAGAAAATTGCTGTAGGCTGATTAGTTATCCCCAAGATAACAAATTCAAAAAGAAAGGAGGCAACAATACAGCTTATCATGTACAAGTTAGGAGATCTGGTAGTTATGATCAAAAGGTACAGACCACATATTCTAAAGGGCAGACAACTCAATAGTCCATTAGGTGCTAATCAAGATTGTCAGTTGAACACAGATCAGATTAAGCAGCTTGAAGGAGTTGCCTTTAACAAAGAGCAATACAAACGGTGCTTACAGTTTATGAAAATGCAAGAAAATACCAAATACTTGGTTAGTACTGCAGGTAACAATAGTGCTCTAACAACACTTAAATTTGAACACAAATGAATACATGAGCCACTAATCACATGGTTTCAGACTTAAGGGTGTTAGATAGTGAGACTATTTGTGTTTTTAGTAATCCAAAAAGAGTTTTCTTACTTAACGGAGACATAACATTAGTAATTCATACTGGTGCTGGCACTCTTACTTAAGGAAATACAGCTACTAATGTGTTTCATCTTTCTCGGTTCAAGTTCAAGTTCAATCTACTATCTGTATCTAAACTTACAAGGGAGTTGCATTGTTCTGCTCCCTTCTTTTCTAACCTCTTTGTGTTTCAGGAACTCTACAATGCGAAGGTGAATATGATTGGTAAACATAAAGAAGGGCTATACATTCTTACAAATAAAAATGATAGTAGAAAGTATTTATCATTAGTTGCTAAAATTTCTGATTCTAGTACTAGATATAGTATGAATGTGGATATAGATTTGTGGCATAAAAGATTTGGTCATGTGTCTAGTTCTGTTCTCAAAAAAATTCTCCATGTAAAAGCTTCCACTATTGATGAAAAGTTGAATAAATGCCAAACTTGTCCATGTGCTAAACAAACTAGACTGCCATTTCCTAATAGTTGCAGTAAAAGTTCTAGTATATTTGATCTTGTTCATATGGATCAGTGAGGTCCTTATAAGGATCCTACTTTTGATGAAAATAGATTCTTCTTAATCATTGTAGATGACTACTCAAGAATGCCTTGGATATATTTACTAAAGCTAAAATTTGATGTGTGTGGTAATAAAATAGTTTCTCACTCAATGCAAACTCAATTTAATAAACTAATTAAGACTATGAGAACTGATAATCGGTCTGAATTTGTAATAATTTGTATACAAATTAGTTCAAATACATCAAAAAACTTGTGTTTATATTCCTCAGCAAAATGGAGTGGCTGAGAGGAAACACAGACACATCTTGGAAGTCACAAGAGCCATTATATTTCAAGCTCACATTCCTATAAAATATTGGGTTCAGTGTGTGCAAGCTATTGTCTGTATAATTAATCGACTTCCAAGTACTGTTATAAACAATAAACCTCCTTATGAAAAACTCTTTAACAAGAAACCTTCTATAAGTCATACAAGAATCTTTAGCTGTTTGTGTTATGCTAAAGTAGTTCAAGAGTCTGATAAGTTGCAGTCTAGAGCTAAATTAGCTATTATTATGGGCTATACTAAAGCTCGAAAAGGTTACATTTTACTTGACATTGCTAACAATAGTTTCTTTGTTAACAGAGATAACTTTCAGGAAGAGGTGTTTCCATTCAAATTGGCAAGAAAAAAAAACTTTTGTTTTTCCGACTAACAAGCAATGTTTATATGATAGTCTACAACTAAATAAGAGTATGATGCCTATCTTAGCTAATGAGGAAGCAACATATGAGACAAATGAACCAGAAAAAAGAGAGTAAATTCAAAGTACAGCTCAAATTCAACTTGAAATCATCAATGATATAGCACCTGTTCAACAGATTGATACAACTAAGTGTGGTTCTAATCATGCAACACCTATATTAAGCCGAAATCAAGGCAGGCCAACTAGATACAAAAGACCTCCTTTGTGGATGAAGGATTTTGTCTCTTTGAATGTTTAACAGACCCCATACACCATGGCAAACTATATCCCTTATGATAACCTCTCAAATCCTATCAAGCCTACCTTGCTAACATGTCTATTGCTACAAAACCTAGGAATTTTTCAGCAGCAGCTAATCCAAGATAGATGGAAGGTATGCAAGCTGAGACAGATGCCTTAATCAAAACCAGACTTGGATAATCTGAGCTGGGAAAAAGCCGATAGGCTATAAATGGATTTATAAAGTAAAGTATAAATCCACATGTGAGGTTGAAAGATTGAAAGCCAGACAGGTAACTAAGGGTTATAGTCAACAAGAGGGCATTGATTATAAAGAGACATTCTCTCCTATTGTAAAAATTAAAACTATAAGGACTGTGCTTACTCTTTCATCCCGAAACAAGTGGCATATACACCAAATGGATGTGTCTAACTCCTTTCTTCAAGGAGATTTATTTAATGAAATATGTATGAGTCTACCTCAGGGATTTGAGAGTCAAGGGAGAATATGGTATGCAAACTCAACAAATCCCTATATGGTCTTAAACAAACACCAAGATAGTGGAACACAAAGCTTAGGGACAGTTTGATAGAGTACAATTTCAAGCAAAGAGATCTAAATCATTCTTTATTCATAAAAAAATCAGTTAATGGTATAGCTATAATACGTATTTATGTTGATGATATGCTTATTACAGTGAGCCTCAAAGTGATTGAAGAAACCAAGGACAGCTTGAAGAAAGCTTTTAAAATGAAGGTCCTAGGTGAACTAAAGTATTTCCTTGGCATTGAATTTGCAAGATCTAAACATAGAATTCAAGTGCATCAAAAAGGAAGTATTCCTTGGAACTTATAGCTGAGACAGGACTTGGTGGAGCTAAACCTGTAGCAACTCTAATAGATTCTAATGCTAAGCTTACTACAAAACAACATTATGATCATCTTAAGGTTTTAGGGGTAAAGACAAACTATGAACCATTAACAGATCAAGGTGTCTATCAAAAAATGATAGGAAAACTGTTGTACCTCACTATGACCAGACCAGATATAGCATTTGGAGTTCAAACTCTGAGTCAATTTCTACAACAACCTAAGAAGTCTCACATAGATGCAGCCCTAAGGGTTGTAAGGTATATAAAAAGTCAACCAGGACAAGTAGTTCTACTATCTAGCACTACAAATACCAGCATAACTAACTGATTATTGTGATGTTGATTGGGCATCTTTTCCACACATAAGAAGATCAGTATCAGGCTATTTTGTAAAGTTTGGTGATTCTTTAGTATCCTGGAAAACCAAGAAACAAACTACAGTATCAAGATCACCTGCTAAAGCTGAATACATAAGCCTAGCCACAATTTTCACTGGACTAATTTGGTTTCAAGGGTTAATGAAGGAGCTGGGGTACCTATTGACATATACACAGAAAGCAAAGTGGCAATACAGATTGTTGCCAATTCGGTAATACCATGACAGGACTAAACATATTGAAATTGACTGCCTTTATTAGGGAGATAATAACACAAGAATTGGTTGCAACCAAATATGTTTCAAGCAAGGATTAACCAGCTGACTTGTTGACAAAGGGCTTCCTAAAAGTAAATCATTTTGTTGGTTCAAAGCTAGGAATGAAAGACATATTTAAACATTCCTAGATTTAGGGGGAGTATTGAAAAGACAAGCTAAAGAACTAAGTTAGTTATAACCTTTTTTAGAAGGTAGAAAGATTGTTTCCGAAACAAAATAAAGGAAATATGTAAACAGAATGTCGTGCTTCATTTCTTTCTTTCTATGTATGTATACACGATTTACCCATAATAAGCAAAAATTAGAATTCTAGGATGACTTAAAATGCATGTAACTTACAGAGAGATATAAGAGAGTTGATACTAACAGAATAACTTTGTAATATTCTTCCATTGTAGATCTCCAACATGGAAAATTTTCTACAACTTCCAAAGTAAAGACATGACATATCTACGCGAAACAATATACTCCTGTTGATGAGAAAATAAAGCAAATAACAACTACAACAGTTATTACACCTCAATCCCGAACAATTTGGGATCAACTATGTAAATCCTTACTGTCCATTTCGTTCCATCAAGGTCGTCTCAGTCCAATATTACACAAATTACTTTCACTAGCATAAATGTTCTCTGCATTTTCTACTAGCACATAAATGTATACTGAAAAATAAGCTAAAGGAGCCCCGCGCACAAAGCATCTTGCAATCATGCAAGGTCTAGGAAGGGCACCCGAAGGGGTGTGATTTTGGCATTATGCCCTAATGCAAGTATTAATAACTGCTTCCATGTTTCAAACCCGTGACCTATAGATTGTGCGGAGACAATTTTACTGTTGCTACTGAAAACTCTATCCACAAAACAGAGAAAGAGTATGCAAATTTATGGATATATACCTTGAGGAGGCCACTGATTTAGATTACCATAAAGGTGATAGGTCTTCAAGTGCTCCAAAATTGATGCTCTATTCTGGATCCCCTGAATTCAATTCATAGGAAAAGGAAAGTGAATGAGCAAAAGAAAGAAACACGGACGCCCACATCAGCAAGTAAGCACCTCGACTAATTTTACCTTATACAACTACTTCCCACCAATATAGATATCAAATAATTTTATTCACCAAATCTTGAACAGATGAAAAGAGCATGTAATGACAGTTGCTATAAACTCATGTCATTAAGAGTAAAGATGAAAAACTCATGTCAACAAGATGAAGCTTCTCATCATAAAAGGGTGTGTATCCTCTACGATTCTTGCGAAGCACCTTCATCTTCAAGACTAATGATTTATAGTGATCACAAATGGTGACACTGTATACCTAATATACTCCCTCCTTTTCTAATTACCAACTTCAAGAAAAAATGTGAGAATATTTGCACTTTCAAAACTACCTTAAAATAAATGAATTTTGAAATAAATACCGAGGTTGATTGTGTTATTAAGTATTTATCAAAAAAAGACATGTGTCATTCTATTTGATACTAACTAAAAATGAAATCGTATCATACAAATTGCGATGGAGGGAGTAATAAACTATGTTCACATACTAAAAAATAGTACTGCAATGATTAGGGCATACTTCAAGTTGACGCAAGATCATGGAACAGACTCGGTGGTTTAGCCACCTATAGAAGGTTGCGCAATCAAATTTCTTTTGTTGAAAAATTATATGATGTATATCAAAAAGTATACAAAGTATATAAGTGAAAACTTATTTCTCATACGTATATATTAAATTTCAAACACCCTTAATAAAATTTCTGACTTCATCACTAATCGAACTAATGATAAGTAAGCCGAAAAACAATAGCCCTATACTTGAAGTATTACCAAGACCTAAAGTACATTCTTGTGTTACTACAGTAAACAAAAGATATTCCTTAACTAATTCATAAGTTGCAATAACCATCTGTTGGATCACCTGAGCATTTTAATATTATAATATATTATGTGCATATGATTAGTGTGTAGACTTATGCTCATTAGTTTCACCTCTAAGCTATTCATCTATCTTTTTATTCATACATGGAAAAATTTCTCACCTCTAAATAGTGATATTTTGCGTTATATTATATACATACAAGGACAATGAAAATATTATAGTGTGTAGTAGTGAATTACGATCTTTCTGTTTAGCTTGGTAGATGCAGAGCTTTATTATTGTGTGGTTATTTGTAGTTTCTTTAAAAAATCGTTCAAAACGAAAAGAACATAAATCTATTAATCCCGCTCTCCAATTTAGTAGACTAATCAGTTAAATAATGTTGAATAGAGAAAGATAACGAACTTAACATTTACCTTGAGTTTGTGAAGCGCAACTATAATCGTGTCAAAACTATAGCTCTTTAATTGTAATGGTAGTATATGTGTGTTTTGTGATTGGGTATTTACATCAAACTAATATATTCAAATCATTTGGGTGGATTTATTTAAAATCTTCAAAAGTTTGTCATATATGTATATTGATATTTAACATTTACATCTTATGTAGCTGTTATAAAGAAAAATATACAAAATTTTATACTTTTTATGTTATAAATATAAGTTAATACTTGTTATTTGGGCATGTTTATTTGGGGATGAAGGGATCCAAATCAAAGGGGTTTTAGGTTGGGTTCAGGATTATTTTAAGTGGTAAATTGAGTCTTTTATTTTTAGTGTGACACGTGTCAATTTTGTTAGAAGGAGGGGTATATTTAGAACTTTATTTAATGGCAAGAATAAATATAATCAAAAAATATAACAGAGGATGACCCTAATAGTAAATGAAAGTAGAGGGGGCATATCCAACCCTTTTTTGAACTTTTAGTAACTAACAAAATTATTTTTTTCTTTAATATGATTGCATATAATATATAA
>JBDJHY010211510.1:0-11398 GCA_039654485.1 Withania somnifera | reverse complement strand
TGATTTGTTTGACCATCTACAGAGTTTTGGTATCTTTTCTATGATTTATTTCAGGTTTGAATACCATTAGTTGAGGATTGGGGAGTGGTACATCCCTAAGACAAATATTTAGTACGTGTTATGGTCATTATGAGCTCCTAGTGATGTCTTTAGGTTGTCTAATGCCCTTGCAATATTTATGGAATTGATGAACCGTGTGTCAGTATGTATCTGGCTCCTTCGTGATGGTGTTCATTAATGAGATCCTAGTTTATTCACAAAGTAGAGAGGATCATGAGAGGTACTTGAGGATTATTTTTTAGAGTTTGAGAGATTATTAATTTTATGACAAGTTCAAAGTATGAGTTTTGGCTTGAGTTTGTAGCATTCCTTAGACATATGGTGTCTAAGGAGGGTATTATGATGGATCTAACTAAGGTTGTAGTTGTTCGTAATTCGCCGAGACCGACTATTCCTATCGAGGCCAGTAGTTTTGTTTCCGTGTTGTTCATTTTGTTGTTATATGTGTTTCTCTATTTAGAGTCTTATCTATTGAAATTTTTTACTTCAGCCAACATTTTCTAAAAACAAACTCAAAATTGAATTCCAACAATTTCATTAGCTCCGGAACGTGGATTTTGATCTAGGCAGACTCTTGGTTTTTGTTTCGAGGTTCAGTTTTGTTTTTATCTTATTTTGTTAGTTTTAGACTTGTTTTGATTTTGGTTGACTTTTGATGAATAGAGTCTCAGGTTGAAAATCTTACTACACCTCAGCCTTGAAATATTGAATTTGGATTAGGTGAGCTATTTGTTTAGGCCTTAGTCTAGTCGAGCTCATTTCAAGTACTTGGTTGGAATTATGTAAATTTAGGTCGAGGGTGACTTTATCCAATATTTCATTAAAACGATCTCAGATTAAAATTTTTCTTGCATTATGAAGTCTAGAATATTGTTTTCATACAAATAGTATATTTGGTTTTCTCATCGGGTCCTGTATGCATTTTGAGCACCCTACTCATCAATTGTTCATTACTGATTTTCTAAGTTTAGCTATTCCTGGTGCACATCTCCTATTTTCTTCATGATCGTGTCATTCTTTCACTCAATCGTGATGCACTGTCTTGATACCCTTTAGAATTTCAGTTGATTCCTATGCGATCGCGTTCTCTTGCCTGTCCACTCTTCACGATCGCAATGTGTCATCATGCGATCGTGATATTTCCTTCCCAATGTTTCACGATCATGAACCTTTTGCCAAGAGATCGCATAGTGTCCCACCTGACAGTATATATATCTAGAAAACTCAAAATTCAGCTTATTTTTTAAACCTTTCACAACTAAAAACTCAAATACTCCATGCAAAATCCTAGTATTTTTGCATGTGACTTTGGGAGAGGTTGGAAATAATGTTTTTTTTTATTATTCAATTATTGGTAATTCTCCAATTAAATTTTATCACATCTCATCAAAAATTTCCAAATCTTATCAAGTTTAATCTCCACTTTAATTTATTGAATTTACCTCGTTTCTTTCTTGTCTCAACTCCAAATTATTGGGTGTGAGTTCCCTATGATGTACAGAATATTTTAACACTTTTTTTTGGAGTTTCAGGTTTACAAGCTTGTAGACCCCTTTTTACTCAAATTTTGACCCCTACTATAATTATAGCTTATGAATATCGTTTAGCTAGTATCAATAAGTAGATTATTATTTTGCTAATTGCATGATTGTTAGGGTATTTTCGGAGTCGTTGGAGATGTTTGTGTTGTTTCATATGATATTGGATTTATATTTAAAATAATTGTAGAAGTTAGCTACCGTTGGGTTGGGTTTTAGGTTTGGTATCCCTAGCTCTATCCGTTTCTTTTTTCTGTTTCTTGGTTATGCTTCAAAGTTGTATTGCGATTGTAGATTACCCCATTACATTGTATTATTTTTGTTGACTATGCAACATAGATAGTGGGATTATAGCAAATGTCTGTCAGTCTCGAACATCAAATAGATGGTTTCTATATTATTGTAGTGACTAGCATGTGCAGGGCAGGCAAGATTTGTTTGAACTATTATATGTGGTTGATCACAACATCATCATGAAAACTAGTTTTTATGCATTTTTTCTACTATTTTATGGCTAATATCTTGACATCACTGATTTTGAAACCTTTCTTGGTCAGGTATGGCCAGTTTTAGTATTAAAAGATTAAATTTTTTGACCAGTTTTCGATGACCAAAAGGACTAATGAAGATACAACAACTATTTTTGAGATATTTCTAGACTCAAGGCCAAGCTCTAGTGTTTGAGTTTTATATTGAGTTAGACTCGATGAAGGCTGAGAGATGATATTGAATTATACTTATTTAGACCCAGTATGTCCAAGTAATGATTATAGGATATTAAGATAGTATTCAGTGACGACCTCCATGGACCTTGTTGGCCCAGGCTAGTATGTAATAAAAGGGGTATACAGGGGAGTAAAGGTATACGGGTGAAGTCCATGAGTCCTACCTGCTATACCTATGGGTACCAGAGGGGGAATATACATGTTTTAATAGCATCATATCATATCATTCTGTTGATTCTATCCTTGAGTGTTATTTGTTGGTTGTACTCTCCCATCGTGCGAGAGTCCAGAGGGTTTTGCATTCATTTGCTTGTATCTCTCTGTCATATAGGATGCCATTGAGATTTTTATTTTACTTATTATTGTATCGATTACTGCTACTTGTTTGATTTATCCTTCATTCTTCTTTTATGCCTTTCATTTTTTATATACCTATTTGTAGTATCCCTTCTTTCTTATTCTCGATATTTGAGGTTATAGGTATATCGCCACTTCCATTTTCTTTACTTATTTCTTATGTGCACAACATGGATTCATGTACATTCTCACCTTTGTTTTCCTAAATCTTTGATATTGTTTGGTAGCTATCTAGTGTATCTACTTACACGTATCCTGTTAGTTAGTTTTTTTGTATATGCTCTACTTGTCTATTTACTGCATTAATTTAATATATGGGACTACTTTGTTGATAATGCCTACAAGGTACCTAATTGCTTTTGCTATTTGATACTCATATTACACCTCTGCATCTTCTTGGTGCATCCCCAAGTATGAGTGGACATCACTGATTCTATGTCTCATGCTGCTTATTTTTATATGAGATATAAAATGTTTTCTAGAGTTCGGGGATTGTTTTTACCCTCTTCTATTATAGTACTCTGTTTGGAGAAACATATTTTATGACTTTTGGGTGTTGTACTTTCTGGATATCATTTATTTAGTGGCTAATGTATCTGATACTGGGTGTTGGGATTTCTGTATCATCTTTAAACTCCAGCTTTACATGTTCCCTTATTTATGTATTTTATGTTTTGCCTTTAATTTAATTGTCTTCCCTTAAGTACTTATTGGATGGTTTGGCTGTGTTGGTTTGTATGTTCTCTCATCACTTGAAAAATCGAGTTGTGACATTTTAATACCGGTTGCTAATTTTTAATAATTTTCTTCTTCTTATATATGAGTTTATTGATTAACAAGACACATGTGCAAATAAAATATAAAAAGTGGGAAGACATTAAGAATATTGATTAAACTTTTTTCCCTTGCTTAAAAGAATCTACAAATAGAAAAATCGTCATTTACTAATTCTCAAATATAAAAATTTAAAAACCAATAAAAAATCTTTACTATAGAATATTTTTCTTAAATGAATAATGTATTAAACTATATTATGGATAATCCATAACTAACATAATATGTAAAAATCATATGCATAGAATTAACCTCCAAAGTGTCTTTTTTTTAATTTGTATAATAGTAGAAGACTTCTGGAATCTTATATAAATTATATTTTCCTTGTTTTATTTATGTAATATGACATATTTAAAAGACTATACAATAGAAAATTCTATTTTTTAAAATTTGGGAGATTGAAATTAGTTAAAATTATATTTATTATATCTATTATACAAAAATCCTAATCATATGTAACACCAAATATAAAAATTGTTTTCACATTATATACAGAAATAATATTCCACTTTCAGTTTACTTAGGAATACATTTTTTGATTATTTTTTCAAATGAAAATTTCTCTTATAAGTGTTTTTAATTCCTTTTAATTTACACTAGAAATGTTTCAAATATTTTGTTGCTCTTTAGATTTATATGAGGGTTTTTTGTATTAATAAAATATTAAAAAAATAAACTATTAATCTAATTTCGAGTCAAGATCATGTCTCGGGTGGACAATATTGGTCGAGAATTGGATCTCGCTCGAGGTCAGGTCCAAGGTTGAGAGTCAGGGTTATGTAGCAAATCAAAAATCGAGTTCAAAGATGAGATACCTTATTGGGAGTCATGGTCGAGTCCAAAATTGAGAGATGGGGCTAGGTTCTTGGTCAAAAGTGAGATTTCGAGTTAGGGTCAAGAATTGAAATCAGGTCCCGAGCTTGGAGTTTGGGTCGAGTTTTGGGTTGAGAGTCGGGATCATGTCATAGGTATGGAGTCAGGGTCAAATCTTAAGTTATAAATCGAGGTTAGGATCATATCTGGAGTTAGAAATAAAAGTTAGATCTCAGGTCGAGTCCTAATTTGGAATTTAGTGTAAGGTCCTGATTTTATAGTCATTCAAGTCACAAATAGAAATAGATAATATGATCGGGTATCAAATTGGGAGTCTAATACTAAGTCGATAATCATGTTCAGTTGCTAAGTTGGGGTCGAGGGTAGGATTTTTAATACTACGTCAGGTTTAGGTCCAATATAGAGAGTTAGGGTCGATGTTTGAATCATAACTCAGGAGTTGCGGTCAAATCTTTGATTGAGAGTCATATTTTGATTCGAGAGTTAAGGTTGTATCTTAAACCAGGGTCGGGACTGGAGTTAGTTCTAAGTCTCAATTCAGAAGAAAAGTTTAGTGATCAATCAGGAATTGGGAAGAGACATTGGTATCTGTAGTTGGATCATGCCTTGACATCGAAGTGAAGATCAAAATTTGGGTCCTAGGTAATGGTCATATCAAAGGTGTTAATTCTCGGGTCGTGGTTGAGAATTCATTATTCAATCATGTTCAGAGTACAAAGTGGTTATTGGGTGCTAATATTTGTTCTAGTACTTGAATATTAGATCAAGTTTAGAAGTGGTATACCATGCCGAGTCGATATTCAGTGTCGGATCTGGTGTTGTTAGTTTTTTTAAATTACATACTTAAATGTTCTTGTCGTAATATTTTCTTCGTACTTACTAAACATTATAAAATAAGTAAAAGATAACTTATTTTGCAAGAAAATATTTTTCTAGGTGTAAATATCAAAATTTTATAAAATTAAAATAAATACTTTACAAAACGAGTCCAATAACTATTTTCAAACACTAAGATCCATTAGGATTTCTTGAAAGACATACTTTTGCTGGTGAATATTAATGATCCTAATAAATGAGATGAAATAACAATAATCAGAAGTACAACTTCATAACCATATTCCTATATGTGTAAGAGCTTAATAGTCTTCACAAGCCTCAATATTTTAGGTTTTCTTCCATTCTAACACTCAATCAGTTGAGTTATTTTCATTAAGAAAATATAAGTATGTAGTGTTTAGTTTTTTGGAACTCTACTTCTTATTAATGTAGACAGGAATTGGAAGATCTGATCTTTTGATGATTGATAGTTATTTTTTATTGAACACTATCTAGATCACTATTATATCTAACTAGATAAATACCTACAACTAGTTATGACTACTCATGTAAAAAATAAGATAATAAACTAACATATGATATACATTGAAAAAATTAAGAAATTTGAAGAGTGTGTCAAGTACTTCTCAATGTTACATTGAATAAATTTTTTTTAGATTAAAAAAATTCTTGAATGTTCTTTTATAGTTAAAATTTCCTAATCAAAATACTATCAATTTTTTTTTAAATTGTATACTCTAATATTGATTCATGTGTAAAATGTATACATTAAACTAGTATGTTCAATTATAAGAAACAACCTCACAATTAAAGGCATCACATTACAATTTTTAAAAGGTTAATATACTAAAAATAAATGTGTAATTTGGTATAGATACCTATTGAGTGCTAAACTTGAAATATATTTAAAATATTATGAAATAATAAAGTAAGATGAAGAATGAGGAGAGAAGAGAGACATTGTTTATCTCTTTGAGAATGATTTATAATGAATAGAACCCCTTTATTTATAGGAGAAATTTACCTAACTTTTCTCCAAAAGTTAGATTTCTATTCTAACTTAATAAATACTCACAATACTTGATATATATTCCTTATAACTTGATAGACATCAGACATAGACGATCATCATAATACAAATTCTTTTATAACACCTCCTTTTGAATGTCTATTTGATATATAATATATCACACCAAAAACTTACTAGAAAAAACCATCAGAAAAAAAAAATTAGTGAAGGAAAAAGAGCTCACATCTCTAATAATACGCATTTTGGATGCCTCATTAAAAACCTTACAACGAAATCCTAGTGGAAAAAGACTTTGTGAGGAAAAAAGAGTACAACATGTATTACTCCCTCTAATGAGTAAATCAATCCAATGAGTTGAATATTCACATTACAATCGTGTGCATCATATTCTTGAAAGTTGAAATAGATCAAACATTTGGTAGAAAAATCACTCATATCATCACTTGAATGAAATGGTTGCACGCTGCTATCATATTTCTTTTGAAGATTATGTGTGTAGAAAATATTTGGCGAAATGTACTTCATTTGATCTCCTTTTACATATTATTCTTTCAATTGAGCTATGTAAACATATTATTTTTATACAATGAGCTTTTATTTGCAATATGAATTTGATCTTATTTCAGTATCTCTATATAGGAGAATAACTATATCATGCTCATAGTTATAATAAGATGTATAAATACATCAATTGAATAAGACATGCTACTTTAAGACCAGTCCAAGTATGTATATATCTCATTCTAGCTTCTCCTAGTAAATAATCTATTGCTTATAAAAATTCTCCAAGAATTCCAATGTATATTATAAACTTATGTAACCATATAAAAGGTTTTAATTTTAATAAAAGCACAAGGTTAAATAAGTAATTTTATACTCTATGTCATTAAGGGGATTCTAGTATATCAATGTTGATTGTCTTAATCCATACAAGGATTATAAAGAAGTTTCCCAAAAGCTTGTAAACACTCAGGAATTTTAAATCCCTTAAGATTGTTTATATAAGTTTGTCAAGAGACAACATTCAGTATCAAATATGTAACATATTCTAGTGTCTAATTGCAAATCAAATAGGTTTTATGTTTACTAAGATGTATCAATTCATTTGATAAACATTTATATATCAGTATGCTTAACTAAACATACAATTCATATACTCATATTTTCTTGCAAAGTTACGCCATATTGGAAGAAATATCTTATCGACAAGATATCATTTTGTATCAGTTCACAATGTGAAAAAAGTTATTAAGATATCATTGCTTTATTAGTTGAAGGTACCTAAATATTTACTGAGGCTTTATTAAGTGTTATGTCATATGCTCTTCAAGAGCACATTGCCTCCATGTTATGATTATTTTCTCCTTGCCTTTTTTATGGATTGGTGCATTTAGAACAATTGGTATATCATGATTCATCTATGTCGTGGACCCTTTTCTTTGGGATATCTAATAGCAACATTTGCAACTAACTATATATTTTTATCAACAAATGGTTCCAGAATTTTACTTGACTTATCTTTTTATGGAGGATCATATTAAAGATAATGCTTAACATACTTTTTAACTACTTATTATCTTCCCCTAGGGGTCATTTTTGTGTTTTCGTGATGCTTCGGTAGTTAGAGTGTTCTTGTAACTGCTTAAGTCATTTGTGACTTTCTTGGGCTAATAGTTTAGTCCCCTAGTAGTTTTAGAGTTTTTTTCCTTTATATTTACATCTTCCTCAGGCCTTACACAGCTTATGCGATCCCAAATCACTTTTTTGTCTATTCCGTTATGTCTTAAATGTCCATTACATAGAGATTTCATAAATGAAATATCAAAATCAGACTCTATTTCTGTCCCGGGCCTTAATTTTAAAAAGTAAGATTGATTGGGTTGTGAAGAATTGTGATCGTAGGGATTGAGGGTCACGATCATGAAGGCCAACCACATAACCATCGTGATCGCGTGGGTGGTAGTTGTTCCTGGTAATTCCTTTCTTTTTTAATTTAAATGAAAATTTCCTCATTTTCTCTTAAAGTTTCGTCCATGGAAGCACTCATTAGTATCAGTTAAGGGTCCTAATCAAATTGAATTCCGTAGACACTCGTTGTGGTGATTCGACTATCAATTCTACCAGGTATTTTCTTGAACTCTCTCTGGTTATAAAGTTTTGTCTATTATATAAACTGCTAGGCTTGTTTCCTTATTTTTTACCATTAGTTTGAGACCTATTTTGTATCATATGATGTATGAGTTGGACTCTACATGTTGGTATAAATATTTTTTTTAGCTATTAGGGTTTATGAACTCGTCGTTAATTTGGATTTCGACCCATTATTTCTGTAGAAATATGGGTATTATTTTATTCCTCTTGACTAGTGGATTACGTTTTTGCTAATTTTGTGGTGTGCAAAGAGATTTCATGATTCTAATATTCTTCCAGTGCAACTTTATAGGTTTTCGCCAGTGCCAGGTAAGCTACGGTCTACTTTTTTCAGATTGGGTAGTGTAGTATATGTATGGTAAAGTGCCATTTTGCGGCTGGAATTACGAGTTGGAGACCCTCTATTTTTATTCTTCAAGCCTATGGCCTACTTAGCTTGCTTGTAGCTTATTTACATAGCCTGGGGAAATGTTTCCCTACCCGCGTGTCCATGTCAAATTTGCAACATAGTATTTTTGGGGGAGGAGTAATGCGTGTTATTTATATGTTGACTCTAGAACATAGACTAGTTGGGAGGGGATTATACTAGTGGCTATATATCCCCTGGTTTAGGCTGGTGGATTAAAATTCAATCTAGGTAGGATGATATTTTGAATTCTACCTAAGGTGTGCGTATGATTAGTATATGTCTACTAACTTGGGTATAAATATCCCGATATGTCTTTTCTGGATTTTTAACATTCTTGTGTGATGATATTTTACCCTAGCCCGATGTGAGCCTAGGAGTGAGTTGTATTTGACTAAGCTATGATGGGTATATAGTTAGCCATTAACGGGCGCCCTCTGTGACGTTGAGGCATCTTTCATGGAGTTAGTCGTGGCTTGGGACCGTAGTTAGGCTAAGAGATGGCGTACCTTGTGACTAGGGCTTGGCAGTCATCCTATTGGTTCTTATTAGGTGTCCTAGACACGTTTAGTCTATAAATTGATCTTATGTTGCAAGCATGCATTAATATTTTTAAAGGTAACTTGATTTGACAAAGTAGCAACTAGAACCTGAGTTCTTATGCATTATGCGATTTTGTTCCTAGAGATTTTGGTGAGCAGTTAGAATTCTTTCTTAAAGGTTTTCGTTCTATTATCAGAGTTGTCCTATTTGGATTTTGGATAGCTATTTTTTTTATTTTTCCCCGTTGTGGGTTGTATTTGCATTATTATGTATGAAGTTGCTCGACAAACACGATACCATGTTCTGAGAATTTACTTTTTTTTTATTTATGTTCCATCTTCTTCTGTTCTTCTTCACTTCTTCTGTTTCTTTTTCTTTTAAGGCTAGGATTTTCTACAAGTGGAATGTAGATGCCATAAGAACTTGATTTTCAATTTGTGATAGAGTGGTATCAGATCTCTAGGTTCATTAGTGTCTCTTAATGTAGGAGTGAGAATCTAGTAGAGACTCACAGATCAGTGCATAGACGTCATATCCTATATTCGGGATGCTATAGTGCTCTTTTATAAGGATGACCTTTGTTGACTCTTTCATGTGAGGTTTCCATTGGCTTTTTGTTTATTCACTTTGGTTCTATTCTTCCACAGATGGTCAGTACGAGTTAAGTACCCAGAGGTAATAATTCTCCCCTAAAAATACAAAGATCTCCAGTCAGGGGGTAGGGTAGAGCTAGAGCCCATGGGCAAGTCCTGGATAGATTCGAGCGGAAGGATCCAGTACCCATAAATCTATATCAACTGCTGACATAACCACCTTCTAATGATGTACTTAGTGACATGTGGTGGCATATGATTACTATGTTTGTTAAGGCACCTACTGATGAGGGTCAGACCTCAGCTCAAAAAGCAGTATAGGGTGCCCTAGATCCTCCTATTCAGCTGATACCAGTGGTAGCAACGATTCCTCCTCCACAACTATTCTAGAGGTACTGCCGGGTCAGCTGGCAGCTCAGCCTCAACTTGCAGTTTATATTATGACTTCTTAGGACCAGAAGATACACAGTATTTTTATCTATATGGGGCCTCCAAGATTCTCTTATGATTCTAGACAGGATCCTTATGAGTTAATTGCAGAGTGCCAGGGGAGGCTGCAGACAATGGGTTTGAGAGAAACACGTGAGTTGATTTCATTGGTTATTAGTTAGAGGATCAGGCTAAGGATTGATGGAGAGAATATAGACACAAAATATCGACAGGGTCACCACCTCTTACATGGAGTTAGTTTGTGGATGCCTTTACAGCTCAATATATTCCCCGGAGTATTTTCAAGGAACTCATAGCTCAGTTTATTTAATTGCAATACGAATCGATAACAATTTTTTACCATGAGGCTCTATTCACGCGGCTTTGAGGTATGGGACTGCAATTATAAAGGAAAAGTCTAAGAGATTTTGGTATTTTATAGCTTGATTAAGATCAAAGTTACAGGAATTTGTTGAGTTATTGTTTGCCCAGGGTATTCTATTATAGACAATATTCGATCACACTCGTAACATGGAGATACATCGTCCCTTATCCTAAGGGGTGGAAACAATAGACAATACCATCAGTGAGATTTTAGTAAGTCTCGATCCTTCAGGAAATGGTATGACCGACTTACACTTCAGCAAAAAAAAACCGCAGCACTGGTATCAGGGAAAACCTAGTAGACCAGTTCAAACAACTTTACTATTAACTAGTAGGGGTCAGAGTAGTCGGCCTGCTAGGGGGCCGTCTACTGGGTTTTAGGGGCATGATGGCCGAGGTGGTTCAGTAAGTGGTTACAGTTGGGGCAGACAACTGAGTTTCATGAATGTGGTGCTATGGGTCACTATACTAGAGATTTTCCATAATGTCAGGAAATTCAGTGCAACCCAGGTTGCAAAACCTCTACAGACAATACCGCCACTGGCTAGAGGTGGTCAGACACCTACTCGAGGCAGTCATAGTGGGGTCTAGATGGACATAAGAGGGAACGGATAAGGAGATCAATAGGGCATAGGGGGTCGTCTGCTTGTATGGAACGGAGTAGGAGATCAACAGGG